>JARFOC010001309.1:82568-124126 GCA_031763485.1 Osmoderma eremita
ATACTATTATGCTAAAAGTGGTCCAAAATGTGATTGGATAATTTCTGAATGTTGTAGTAAGTGGATACACGAGAACTGTGCAGGAAAGGCTTTATGTTGTACTTAAGTAAATCTTGTTAATATTATTTTTACTAAGATAAGTATTTAGGAATGTAAGAACTATAGATCAACTATTTTTGTTATAATGTTCACGAATAAATTTTTCATTCAAGTTTACCTCCATGTTTTGTTCCATATTGCATATTGCCCCGATTGGTATGGCATATTACCCACGACACTGGCATATTACCCACGACTGCAGGCTCCACCATTATTATAAATTATGTTCTTAAAAGTGAATACTTCCTATATTGCAAATGGGTGTAAGTTTACAAAAGATACGATATAAAAGATCAATGTGCAAAACTAATACATTTATGCAAAAATTTGAACAGGAAATGAAATTCTCCTTAACTATGGCGTATTCCCCCCAGTTACCCTACACGATAGAACCTTTGTCAGTAAGGTGCCACGTTCGGCTGATGACATTTTCCTATTTGCTTCCATCGTCGATGATCTACAACACTATCGGATGTTTGTACTGTGGTGATTCCTGTTTCATCAGTATTCAAGTAAATTTGAATTCACTAGGAAACGACAAGACATAGCCTAACGCTATCTAAAATGGGTTTTATTATAACCCAAAATTGTTGTTACTAAACCAAAATACCACAAAAGAGCTAAAAGTGGAGCAATGTAAAAATTTACTCACCGATATGCAAAATCGATTATTTCTTGATATTTCCTCTGTCCCAATGACGAGCAGTAGGCACAGATGTAAAACAATCACTATAGATCGTCTCAACCTCCGTATGCAATATGGGATATAATAGCAACTTTTATCTCTTACTATCCTGATTTGCTCTCATTAGCGCTATCTTCACTTCCGATTGCTATGTTGCAACTTATTTACATATGTCAATGGTTATCGTCGTAGTTTAGTTAAATTCCACGTTAATTTGTTTATATATAGTTGTACAAATCGTTCTTTTCAGAACGCTTCCATATTCTTCGACCGTGCGCAGGATAATATGGATTATTAATGAAATATTTTTAACGCGGGAACATAACCTTGCTTTTTGACATGAGGTTAGCGGAAAGTAGTGTAGGATGAGGACAACCAATTTTGCTCTCTCTGATTTATTATATATCTATTTTAATCAAAAGGATATAGTACAGCATTACAACTAATAGTGATTATCACGAAGAGAATTGAGGATTACGATATGCTCGAATACTGCCAGTTAAAAGGATAGCTAGAACTTATTTTTAACCTTAATATACAATAACAAAAATTATTTTATTATATCAATATTTAAGAGTGTGTTATGGTACCGTATCAAAAGCAATGTATATGAATTAAATATAATATGCAGGCGTGCCTAAGCAAGAAATTGTGGACATCTTCCCTGGGAACGATGGATCTAACGTCTACAACGACAAAAAGTGAGATTAATGAATTCTCGCTTGTGAGAAAGATCTCGTAATAAATCTTTCGCCAGGCACTGCACGCATTGAAGATATCCCTTTTTTCCATCCGAAAACAGTCAACATTCCTGCTTTATTCGTTTCAAGAACCTTTTTTCCCCGCCGCGTAACGAGATAGCCATGATCCATGGTCGCACATAAAAATGTCTGACTCATCTGTAATTTACGAGCGCCCGTATTATTAATCTCCCTAATGCACAAGAGTTCTTGATCAACCAATGAAAAGAGCCTCTTCACCATGCTGGGAAACTCTGCGCTTCGGATGCCATTGTACGGAGTCGGCCTTTTCTCCCTCCAGACGACTTCGACGGCGGTATTTTTATAGGGGTTGCTTTATACGACCCTTTTCTCATTTCTCTCTACTTTTACGACATGGCATCTTTTCCCGCCGACGACCAATTGGGTGAAAGGACGGGTCATTTCGATTTTACTGGCAACGACGACACATATGGCGCTCTTACTAACATCATAAAGAAATGCAATATATATTCTTGATAATTTGTGCTCGGTACTATTTAATTAATCTTTTGCAATATCCCCGGGGCATCGTAAACGATATTAATCTGATTTATTTTACGATAGGCGAATGAGAAACTTATTTATGGCTAGACTAGTTGTAGGGGAAGGAAAAAACACGATAACGACAGATACGCGCCCTCGTATTCATATTATGCACCCAAATCTATTAATGTAAATTAATATAATGTATGTATGTAACTGAAAAAATCAATTACAAAAGAAGATTGGATCATCTGGAAACAGTTTATCTAAAATTACATAATTTTTCTTTTGAATTATATTACTCCGGACAATCTTACGCACTCGATTATCCAAAATCTTAAAATATTTGCAACATTTTCCACCTTAAAGAATTGTAATTGATTTTTTCAACAACCGATATTTTAAGTTTCTCGTCATTAGTTTTATATTAATTTCGTTTTTAAACACTCTAATATCCTACAGGTTCTCAAGAGCGTTTTCTTTTAATGGACGGAGTGAATTCATTTCAATCGTGTAACGTGGCCCAATTAAATTTGATAATTTTGAGCCCGCACCACAACAAACAATAAAACTGCGCCGCCATATTTCCTTAACAGCAACTCAAACGTCTTTCAAAACGAACTAAACAGATCTCATTTATTGCGTACACAAACTCGCCAAAGCTACGTTCAAAGCATGTTCAAATTGAAAAAAACTGAAATTTCCTATTGTAATTGAGAATCACTATACTCCTAGGATTTCTAAAATAATATATAGGTAACTATAATATATAAATCCCCTTAATTACTTGAACAGAAACAAAAACCTACAAAAAAAAACTGGAATACGTTTATAAAATTTTAATTTTTACAGATTTCTTTCTTTCAATTTAAACGCAGCACAATTTTTGACGTAAAAATAGATCTTCTGCTTCTAATACGATTTAATTCTAAAGTATAGGTAAGTCAATTTTGATCAATAACAGAGATCTATAAATAAATACATGTTCACCACAATACAACCAAATATTTACGCTCATAACAAACAGAATGCCTAGTGATAGGCAACAAATATCCCAGTTAATCGAACAGCGTGAGTGTTCTTAGTATAAATATTTATGAATTTTAAAGATTCAGGTGACATTTATGATGATTAATTAAATCGCCGTTTTCCATATCCCCAAACACACACCTTAACACAAGTAAAATACAAAAAATAATAACTTAGGGCACCCATAAAAAGTAACTAGTAAATTAAAAAGACGCATCAACGTCTGCTGTAATTTGAGTTAATCATGTTTATTTTTAAACCTTATATCACTTTAAATTTAATCATAGTGTTTAATTCAAATTTTATTTAAATTATGGCCAGTTTTATATTAATTATTTCTTATTTATGCCCATTCTTTTTTCTTTCGTATGGGGCGACACCTATGTTTGAATAAGCAAATATCTGGTTACAGAAATCTGTTTCTCGTCGTAATTCATTTCATAAGTGACTTATTCCGTATTTAACACTGTTTATGACACGGCCTCCTAAATAAATACAGACATATATACAAGGGTAATACACGTTAGTTGTGTTTAGTTCAGTTTAGTTACCGTTCAGTGGTTTTATTGGGAAGCTGGAGCCACTGTACCTCCGGTTTTATGTTTTTTAAAATCACACGAAAATTGTTGACGCATAGGGCCGTATAGCATGCAACTGTGTCATTCATTATATATAAGAGGTTGTGGTATATGATATTATTTCTATAAGAGAAAATAACCGTTAAAGTACGTTTCCGCTGTGGTGCGTTTGTGCGTCGTGAATTGTTATTGGTCCACTTCAAATTCTTTTCGAAATCGCCAAAACATTTGCAGCGCTGCATGTGGCTGCATCTAGTTTAACTTTGTTGAAGTTCTTGCGTCGTTTAGGCTCCCACACCCCAACGCGAATATTCCCATGCTGTTTCAATTTGTTAGAACAGAATATGCATTACTTCATTAATACTGATTAATACTTCATTTGTTCCTTTGGTAATAATGGGACACATTTCTCCACACATATGTATAGCAATATTATGCAATACTGAGGTAGCAACTACATACTATCATACTATTGTCATAAAAGTCTCCAGCTACGATTGGAAAGCGTCTTTTTAAAAATTATCAGAATACAATAAAAACATTCATTCCCATGAATTTCACTACGCAAGTAAATAACCTATAAATGGCACTTTAAAACACTGAATGTGCGCCTGCGCAAACTTTAATTATGAGTTGATTCGTACCACAGGTGCTGATTAAAGAAAATTACGAACCAAGGGCTTAAATTATTAGGTAAAGTGTTGGTGCAACGAAATTTCAATTTTAATTATGATTAAATTTTAATCATAAGATGATCACAACCGGTGCAAACGGCCCTTAACCTTTCTGCTTACTAGACGAAATACACAATAATAATAATAATAATGGTGGAGAACTTATATTTTAAAATAACCGCCAAAATATAGGTACGGTATATAGATGAAGTGTAAGGAAGTGTAAAGAATTAATTGATTAGTGAATAATGTAAAGAATTAATGAAACAGATTAGGTTAATTAACCACCCTACAGCCAATGGGTATAAAGGGATGATTATATATAATAAGAAAGTAGTAGTCATTAACAATAATAATTAAGTAATAAATTTAAAACAGCCGAACACTGGATACAGAGTTCTAGAATTCTACATTCAGAGTCCTCTATAAGATAAAGTGCTGCACTCACAGCCCTCTATTGGTTAAGTAACCCCTGGTTTACAAATGCAAGTGCACCCCCCGATCTCCAAGCGTAGGGGTGCTAACCCCAAAATTTTTCAATTTCACTGGACTAACAGCAGAGACCAACTACAAATCACTGTTAAGTACTGTTATTCTGAATTTAATTAATTAAAAAAGTAGCATCAGAATAAATGAAATTTCCTATATTCCGAAAAATTAATAAAATACTTCTTTTTATAAAACTTTTATTATATAAAGTTTAAATAAGTCAGTTATAAATATTTACAGCTTTGTCTTCAGATACTGATATTAATTTGTTGCTATCAGGATTAAACTTAACGCCCCAAACCTAGAATAGCGCACAGATTAAGAAAAGAAATGGGAGTCATTTACTGCCACAAACCTGGTCATTATGTTCCTTAAATGTATGAATACATTGCTTAGTTGCTACCTCCCACACTTTAACAGTCTTATCTGAACTTCCTGATGCAAAATATGTACCATCAGGGGAAAATGCTACACTCAATACCCACGATGCATGGCCTGAAAGAGTTCCAACTACATTAGCATGTTGCCTAGAAGAAAATTAGTAAGTCAAAAGTCATTTATTGCAATAATTTTGTTATTATGTTACACATCGTAAAGTTTCATGTGACCATCATCTGAGGCTGTTAACAGCAATTGCGAGTCGGGTGAGAAGCATAATGATCTAATAGGCATGGCATGTCCTTCTAAAGTATGGCATAGTTTATTCGAAGCGACATCAAATATATTTATAATACCATCGACTGCACCACTTGCTATGTATTTACCATCGGGACTCTAAAAGTATTCATATTACTATTAAAGTTTCCCATTAATACAAATGCTTATACGTAAGCAATACTCAAGGTAAATTTTCCTCGTGTGTCAAGAGTTTGCTCGGCCTTGGCAGTTTCCACACTGTAAAGTGTAATCTTTCCACTATGAGATCCTGATATAATATATTTGTCGTCGGGGCTAAATGCCACCGTCCATAAATCTACTGGTCCCACCTCAATGGATGATGATTTTTCTCCAGTTTTTAAATCCCATATTCTCATACTCGAATCTAATGAACTCGAGGCACATACTAAAAGTACAGATATTAAATCGAATAATATTCATTACAACCCAACTAACATCGTCCATCATTGCTAACTGCTACGGAAACCACTCCTAAGGAATGTCCTTCTAATTTATGTTTTAATTCTAATTTTCCATCCCTTAAATCCCATACCTTCACGAGATCATCCAATCCTCCAGTTATTAAATAATCAGTAGGTGTATCATCTGATGTATTGGAATCCCTAAAACTTTAGTTGTTTCAAACTTACTACAAATACCAAATTTTACCTAGAATTTTCGCCTTCCCCGTCGTTTGTGTCTTTCTTTTCTTTTATTACTCGGCCCCAAGCACAGCTCCATATACTTTCATCGTGAGCATTTTCCTTCTTTAAAAGAAGTGAATACTAAAACAAGGGGTAGCAATAGAATATTCTCTGTTACATATGTGAATGTTATACCATATTCGCTAAATAAATATATATCAAATTACAGCAAAATACGAACACTATGCAAAACCAAATAAAGATTTTGTGATTTAAGGTTATCGCGGGGATTGCAACTACTGGAACTCGATATTAAGAATTTTTACCAAGTTAGGGCAGTTTCATCTGAAATCATAGAGGGCGATATACAATTAATTAGCCTGTTCCGAAGGGCGTCACAAGATTATTCAAATAGAATTTATAGAAGTTAGAAAACATGGACAGTGTAACGCGCAAGGGTTTATCAAAGTCTGATGAAGAAAATTTGTGGTTTGTGAACTGTTCAATTGTTGTCATTTGTATATTCGAGTACCTATGTGATAATACCAATAATATATTGGCTGCCTGGAAATAGCCAATGCAGCATAGTCGTGCTTTGTTTATTATGCAAGTGCACTAAATTAACTACAGGACTTTAAAATTCAGGCAGAGAATATATTATTTGAATTATTATAGGGATTTTTCAAAAAATGTACCGCGACTTATTTTTTACTTTTTGATCTCACAGCAAAATTAAAATTTTGGAAATATATTTGATCCTTAAACTTAGAAGTATGAAATTACACTACATCTTCATTTTAGAAAATAATAATTGTAGGAAATTTGAATTTTGTGTAGTGGCCAGTGGTTCTGGCCAATCTGATTGAGTTTAACATCTCTCGCTTCATGTATTTCTGTGGTTATTTTACACATGACGTTTTAAATACATCATAATACATCGTCGACTGTCATAACATTTCAAAATAGTAATAGTTAAATTATTCGTTTTACATTTAAAATCATGTCCGGATACACAGGAAATGAATCCTACCTAAATATGGAAGAGACCATGAACATACAAACAAATTATTATAATAACGAAACAGCTTATAGTAACTTGCAATCACAACAATTAGGTAGCTATGTTTGTCCTAAAAAGACACAATTCTTTGATTTGTTTAAAATGTATATAACAGATTTTCAGACATTCGGTGACCCAAGTCAAGGAGATGCATATTTCAACTTGACTCCACCACCACAATCAAACCAATATTTGAATTATCCATCAGTACAATATCCAGACATATTAACCCCGGACTTTTCCAAAGTAAATCAAGAGTCGGAAGAATATGATGAACAACCACTGTTAGAGGAATTGGAAATATATCCGGATCGAATTATGGAAAAGACCTTGGCCGTGTTAAACCCATTTCGAAGACATGGATTAGCTGATGATGCAGATTTTTTAGCCAAAGACACCGATCTTGCCGGACCGTTAAGTTTTTGTTTACTCCTAGCAATGGCACTGTTTGTATCGGGGAATAAAGCTCCATTCGGTTATATATATGGATTATCAGTATTTTCTTGTATATTAATGTATTTCTTATTAACATTGATGACCTCTAATGATGTATTTACACTAGCAAGAGTGGCAAGTATTTTGGGTTACTGCCTACTACCAATTGTAATACTTAGTTTAATTAAAATCTTTATATCACTACATGGTATGTTTGGCATGATTGCAGCTGTGTTAGCTGTAATCTGGTCTTGCTTATCTGCATCACGTTTATTTGTTGCAATGTCAGGACATAATGAGCAAAGGCCGCTTATAGCATATCCATGTGCTTTAGTTTGTGGAGTTTTTGCCCTGCTGGTCGTATTTTAAAATATAATGTATATGCTATCTTTATTTTTATATTTAATGTCACATTTAGTTTGCTTCCATAACATTGATTTTGTATATTAAAATAAATGCAATTTCGGTAGTTGTGCCTTTTAGTGCTCCTATTTTTCGCTGTTCCCCGGGATTTAATACACATGAACAACTGTGGACCATGTTACCAGTGTCGTTTCATACTCGTAGAACCATTTGACGGAATTAATTTGAATTTAAAACGCGTCTTTTTCATATTGTTATTGTTCTACAGGGTGATATCAAAAAAACCGACCAAAACAGGCCATAGGTTTTATATAGATACATTATCTTTGAAATTGGGAATTTTCATAGATGGTGCATCAGTGACAGATAAAAACATGTTTAAATTGAATTTTCATAGATTAATGATGGTGATGAGGGAGGGAGTGACCGGCGAAACCATGCTTTTCTTTCTTTTTAATTTAACCAAACGGCCACAGTAACGCGTGGCCGAGAACAGCTAGTAATAAATAAGTGTAGTTTTAATACAGGTTGCGCCATCTATCAATCACTTCTACGTCTTATATTATATATATTTGGATCAGATACAGAGTATATCTATATAAAACTATCGCGCGTTTTGATATATTTATTTGTTGATATAGCCCCGTAGAAAAGGGCATGGTTTACGGGTACCCGATGATACCCGACGACTCACGTCCCTAAAATGCAGGATTACCATGTTTTGTTTTAAATGTGTAGTTTTCCTTCGAAGAAAACAGGAAATAAAATAATTATTTAATGAAATGTCTCTTATTCACAAAAAGTGTCTACCGTGAACCAAATAGCTAAAACTAGTTTACAACAAAGAACTTCAGGTGTTTCTTTTTTTATATTACACGATTATATGTCCTCATATAATCGTGTTCTTTAATGTTTTTTCCTAATTTTATCGTAATCGCATAATGTAACAAAGAAAGTATAATATTACACATTAATAAAAATTTTAATAATCCATCTATCTATTATTATTAATTCATTGTGAATATTAAAATCTAAGGTTGTGTTTACTAACTTTCAACAATAAAATTATAAAGACAGGTTTTTAAAATTCAAATGAATTCCGCCAAATGGGTCTAGAAGTATTAAACGAAGTCTAACAAAGTCCACCGTTGCGCATGCCTATTAAATCCCCGCAACAGCGAAAAATACCAGCACTAAAACGCACAATTACCGCAATTTCTATACAACCATACCCTTAATTATGCCTGAACCAGAAAATAAAAAGAATTCACTGCTGCTATTGCGTAATGCTTTTAATTATGTACGAACAAAAATATCTAAAAATACTCTAACAAATAACGAAATTGTACTATATTAAACATAAATAAGTCTTGTTCACATCCATAACTTTATTTAATATACAGTCACTTAATGCACTGAAATGTTATCAAGTCAATAATTAGATTAACTATGCACAGTTGTTATTTCACAGGATGATACGGTTTTTTCTCAGTGAAAAAGTTCCTTAAGATAAAAACTTGTCCAATACTAATAGTTAAAACAGCAAGTGTTTCAATGCAAGACCACCAAAGAACACGTTCGTTTAAATCTTCAGCTCTCTTTCTACTTTGAGTTTCTCTAAGCCTATGGTGCGTTTGAAAATCTATAATCGTAGTCAAAGCTTTATGTATATCTTGTGCCGATGACTCCATCTAAAGCAAGTCACGCTATATCTAATGCCAATCATTATGTTTAATACACACCTGGGTCATAACAGTTACGTGTTCTCCAATGCCGGGTAAAGGTTGTTCGTCGCCGACTTGAAAGTCCATATACACCAATTTATGTGAAAACGTTGAAAATTCATTGCTGAAACATACAATGTAAACACCAGTGTGGGCCGCTGTAAATGTGTGAGAATCAAATTGAGTTTTAATTTGTTTGTATATCACTTCTTTTTTTGGATCTTCTAGTGTCACATCAACATCGTATTGACCGCCGGTTACAACCTATGCGAACCTATATTTAAAGCACAACCTTTATTTCCAAAAACAATTTTTCTCACCTGAAACTCCAGCGTTGCGGTAGTGTTTTTTTGGATTACCTCGTGGAAACATTCTTTTGCACTGTCAGGCAATTCAAACGTTAATTCGGTGGCGTAAGTAGTGTATACAAAATATATGGAAACAAAACAAACGCTATAATATAAAATACCCATTATCACACTAACATTAATTTAAACTTAAGTAGTATGATTAAAATATATCCTATTTGTGTTTAAGGTCAGAGAAAACCAAAAATTGCCCGACATGTCATTATCAACTTTGACAAAACTTACGTGGCCGTACCAGCGACCTCTATCCACGGACTTACAGAATAGTGGAAATTCCACCTCAAAAAAATTCCAACATCAAAATAGATTTGACTAAAATTCACCGTGAATCAATAAGGCGTCAATTACATTACAATTTATTGTTTGTGCCACCTAAAACGGGCAATGGTAAAGAATATTATATATTCTAAGAATAATTTCCTTGTTGCTGCACAAAAATAATCAGTGAAACCCAAATAGTTGTTTACCTATGCGTAATTTTAATCCCAGCCTATTTATTGGAATTTGATGGATACAATAGTGTGAACGAGTGATATAAGTAACTTTATGGTTAACTTTCTAATTACTTCAATATTATAATTTGCCGTCCAATGTTGGGCAATGGCATCATTTTATTAACTTAATATTATACTACATGTTCATGATTTTATTGTGAATTCTTGATTTAAATAAAAAAAGGTAGTGGTTAAAAAAACGATCTATTAATTGAAGCAAGTCGCCAACTTAAAAAACAAAAAACGCACAAAATCGCACAATTTTCAATGGATAATTCTATGGTCTTTAAATTAAAAAACCGTATAAATTTATTTTAAACGTCTTATTAACGATAATCTACATATTTCTTTAGAGATGTAACATAATTTTATAAAATGCTTTTTAAAATTTAAATTTTCCCTAATCTGAAAATTTCACTCGGTAAAGGCGCGGGAAATTTTAAACGTTGTTAAGTAGTTTCATCAAAACTATACACTGCAGAAAATAAAACCATAAATAAAACTGCTTTATAATACATAGTATTTTCTATAGATATTCACAAACACTAAAAATATAGCTGATATAAGATTGTATAAAATGATTTAGAATGATAGACGATAGAACCGTTAAACCGTAATGTATGAAACTTGAAATTTTTTTTTGTGAAAATCAACCAATCACATCACATAACACGTAGTCGCAGAAATAGGTAATGTCGATGATAAAGTGTTCTTACTATTTCAATCTATGTATTAGATAAAGATGAAACAAGCATTCGCCGGTATCCGCACAACAGAGTAATACCCTTGTAATACGTACTATACCCGGCTAATACGCAGTATAATTCCCGAATGAGTCATATCGAAATGCACGTTTAAAAAAGAATATGTACATCTACCTGTATTTATTCTGAACACACGTATCCTTAATATTTACCAAAAAGTCGGCCTAACCCGAATAGCAGGTACATGTTTACTTATTCGGGTTAGGCCGACTTTTTGGCAAATATTAGGTTAGAATAAATAGAGATAGATGAAACAGCCGCTGCTTTTACTCTTGGCTAAGGTTATCCGCAAGCAGAGATAATACTAATAAAGTCCGCAAGTAGTAGGCACATATACAGAGTGAACGGCATGAAGTGGGCAACATGGGATTCCTTTTGGTTGTAAAAACTTTTATGGGGGATCGATCAAACATCTCTCTACTCAAAAATTTATGTTGACAAGTCACGCGACCACTGGCATGGCGCAGTAATATCCCAATATCTAGGAAAATGAGTGGTATACATTTCCAAACGTAGACATTCTACTATAAATCAATAGAAGACCAGCAGTACTTGCACATGTACCATATATAAAATATAAAAATTTCCTGGATCAATACCGTTATGTAACTTTCAAAAGAGATTAAAGATTTGAATCATACTAGTCAAAATATGTATTGGTATTAACTTAAACCCGGGATATAAACAAACAAATAAGAAAAGAAAATAATTTATTTTGAAACCATTTATTCCCATGGTAGGTGCCACATTTACACAATTCAGAAAATGGAACACACGTATCATTATTCTACAGCGTAAAAAATCAACTTATTTTGTCTGGTAATATTTTTTTTTATTGTAGCTGTGATTACAAATATTAACGTATACTCAACCAGAAAATAATCAAGTCGATTCAATTAATGAGTCAAAAAATTATACCAGACCTTATAGAATATTTTAAATATTATTGTTCAATATATATGCAATACATTTCAAAAATATTAAGTTTGAATGTAAGAACGGGCCTTACATTGGCACTGTGTATAGCAAACATTTTTTTTTATATAATATGATTCAATATCTAGTTAGCTTAAGCGCCAGACTAGATTTTAATTTACACAAAATAATATATGCAAAAGGGTAATAATTTGTATACTAGTTAGGATCTTCATCAGATGGTAAAAAGGCATACTTATTTGAACCGACGAAATTTGGAGGTTCCGGTTCTTTCAATTTCGGCATTTCACGTTCCCTAAAAAAAATTAAGACAACTTTTTTGTTGTGAACCTGAAAATGGCTAATTTCCAATATGCATTTCATTTTACCTTCTCGGCTTCTCTTTATCCCTCTGCTGGGGCTTATCAGACCTTGTATCACTATCTGTAAAATAGAGAAACACAAAAATCACCCTCGGCTAAACACAAACATCGACAGATTAGTCTGAATTGAGTTCTGACATCTTAGTGTCAGCTTGCAGATTGTACTAAAATAGCTAACCATGGAAGATTTCAACAAAACCGAACAGGACCACCTCATGTCCTAAAACAGTCCTAGGCTAAACTATTCGGCTTGCATATTTCTGGTGCTTCCACCCTGCTCAAAGCAGGCACCCTGCTGGGGTGTTAGCGGTTCTTCCTCAGACCTTCCCGAGACGAAATTAGTAACGAGTACTCTGTACGGACGCCCCAAGTGCAAGATTGTCGATGTTTTTAGATTAACAAAGAGTGAGTAAAATTAATTACCGTTTTTGCGTCCCGCACCTCCTCTAGGTTTCTCAGGTGATCTATTGCGATCATTAGATCCACGCCGCCTTGTCGGACTCTTCTTTTTCCGGTCCGGCGAATTTGATTTGTAATCCGGAGACTTTTGACTGTCCGACCTGTCGGAGGAGCGTCTCCTCCTTGGAGGGGAGTCTTTTCTTTCTGGAGAACCCCTTCTTCGTTCCGGGGACACTCTTTTTCTATCAGGGGAATTGCGCCTTCGATCCGGTGAGCTTCTACGCCTTTCGAGTGAACTTCTCCTCCTTTCGGGCGAATTCCTTCTCCTGTCCGGAGAGGGTCTTCTTCTGTCGGGAGAAGCCCGCCTTCTATCGGGCGAATACCGCTTTCTGTCAGGCGAAAATCTCTTCCTGTCGGGCGAGCGTTTTCTCCTCTCCGGGGACATTCTTTTAGGTGAAAATCTCCTTCTATCGGAGGAACCTCTTCTAGGCGACCTATCGATCTCCTTAAAAAGAAACTGTGTTGGAAAACTTTCGAGAAATTAAAATAAAAATTCTTACTCGTCGTCTTTCCTCCCTCGGTATGTTGGACTTGAATGTTTCTTTAGCCAAATTTTCCTCAATTTCACGCTCACGTGCAGTTGTATCAACTGGTTTTGCTCCTCCAAATATTTTTGACGCTCCCGATGCAGCGGGTTCAGACTCCTTTTCTGGAGTAACTTGAGCGGATGTTTCTTCCAAGGGAATTGTCCTTGGCTTTAGATTTAATTTTGGTCTTTCACGTGGCTCACCTGCAATAATATACAATATGTTAAGGGGCGTCAAATGTATGCGAATATTCGTGGAAGAGTGAGGAGATACTAGTTCTCGAAATTTAATTTTAGATATTATTAAGTTTACTTTTCATGTATTTCTTATTGTTAAAATAATTAGTAGTTATATTTTTTCACATGTAAAATGAAATTTTGTTCAAAAGATTCTAAGAACTGTAACGCACTATAGTAAACACGTCTTACAATAAATTGATTAATTAGGGATACCGCGTGATCGAATAGTCATGCGTTTAAGGTCGAGAACCTAGGTATTCCAGAAACATACGAGTATTTATTTGAATAATTTGATACACTAATCTGAAATTACAATATGTATAACATCATAGATATAATCCATTCGCCTTTTAGAAGATAGTATTCGCAAGTTTCGTCACCGACACTCATGGGACCCGCTTTAGTACTATATAACAGGATCTTATGGGACTATTTGTATCTCATTCTAGTCGTATAATTAACCTAAGAGGCTTTCGGAAAATGAAACTTCACGGTTAATTGGGTTAGGTTAGTAACCAAGAAGGTTATCAATGCATTTTACGCATGGTTTTTTTATTTTCTAGTAAAATTGAAACCTAACCTAAAAATTGCAACATACAGAAAATAAACGAAAATTAAAATAAATAAATATTGTATACTTATGCTTGGATTTTTGTTCATTTTACAGCAGAACAAAATCTTTATCATTCATTAATTTTATATAGTAAGAATGGTGGTGTGAAAAACAATTTAGATTACAGAATGGAGTTAATCGAACAATTTGTTCGCAACTATCATTCACCAAGAAGTCCAGACGACCAAAACTGCCAGGACCTCTGAGATTGACTGAAACATTTTCCCGAATTTATCCCTGCAATTGCTACAAAAGTCGTACCTTATCGAGGCGTTTGTAATGTTGGATTATATGTAATTCCCTCTTTTGAAAAATATCTTACAAAAGTAAATTTTGAATGACATCAGATGTACTCATCCCGAAGATAAATTAAATTTTTTTTCCCCTTATAAAATGTAATAAAAATCGTGTCTTAAGCCGTTAAATAAGGCCCAGGGGTGTTTTAAATCTTACTTTGTAACCATATTTTATCCTCGTTTTATCACTAACCCTAAAAGAGACGTACCATAAGCGCTGTACTGCTTCCCAAAGGGCGAATTTACTACAGTTGAAATACTTGTTAGCTGCCGCAACGTTATTCTACACTAGGGATCAGACAAACGGTTATTTTCAAATAACCGTTATCACCGCGACGTTATTTTCCAATAACTGTTATTCTAAACAGTTCTCGTTATTATCGTTCTTGGCGTTTTGGATATGCTATACATAATAACTGCGATATATTATAATCATATGGAATATCAAGCTTTTCGCTGTTGGGATCGCTTATATATACATTTACAGAAAGAAAAACACCAACACACAACTACCCCAAAAGCAGAATACAACGTAGACACGTTTAAGAAATAGAAATGCATATAGGTTTATTAACTTAAAGAAACAGCGCCAGGATAGTTTCTAAATTAAAGTCGATATAAGCTGTTTTCCTCTTAAATTAACGAGTGAAAACGTACCGCTTCGTATTCTATCTAAACATAAACAGTCGTAGATATCGCACTACTATTCACCAAGTGAATATTATTAACGAGAACGGGGATAAAGAGCGCTGAAGCCTATCCGTTCTTCAGAGAATATTGGATGGAACGTTATCGGTTATTTCGGTAACTGTTAATATCGAAAAACGAGAACCGGTTAAAACAGTTATCGGCCGGAAACGGTTATTAATAATAGTTATCGATATATCGCCCATCCCTATTCTACACACTATACCGCTGTGTATTATTATTAGGCGCAGTACACGCGGATTTCGTTCAAGTTCGGTAAACAATAGCAGCCTTAGCGCTTTGTATAAGACAGTGAAAATGCTCATATCGAGAAATTCAAAGCTCTTAACGAACGTTTTCGAAACACACATCGCTCTATGAATAACAGAAAGTTCCATGTACCCAAAAAATACCTGATCTCGATCTTTTGAACAAATAATATCGCCTCCAACGCAATGTGAATAATTTATTTGCTCACTAAGCTAATTACTACTGCTCACTTACTTCTTTCCGGCGGATCATCTCTGCCTCTGTATGCACCATTTCTGTCATCTTGCCTTGGGCCAAATCCACGTCTCCCATCTCTATTGAAACCGCGATCGAAACCTCGCCTATCGCCGTCTTTGTCAAACCCTCGCCTATCGCCTTCTCTGTCAAACCCTCGCCTATCGCCATCTCTGTCGAACCCCCGCCTATCGCTGTCTCTGTCAAACCCTCGCCTATCGCCGTCTCTATCAAATCCTCGTCTATCGCCATCTCTGTCGAACCCTCGCCTATCGCTATCAAATGGCTTCCTGTCTCCATCCCTATCAAATCCTTTTCGGTCACTAAAACTTGGCCTGTCAGTTGCATCTCTCCAAGAGGTCATAGTGTCCCTACTCGGTGGTGGTAATCTTCGATCCTCTCTACGATCATCTCTTCGGTCTGTGTCTGCAGGTTCTGCTCTAGACCTCCAATCACTCATCATTTCAGGTCTATCTCCCCTGTCTCGTCCCATGTCCATTCTACCACCTCTTCTCCTATCGTTGTCGGAACTGCTAGCAACCTCTATCCGAATACGTCTGCCTTTTATCGTACAATCTGCTATTGCTAATGCTTGTAACAAGTCCTCCCGATCCTCGAATTCTACATATCCATAGCCTTTCAATTTTTGCATATCTCCCTGTTTGTCATCTTTAGGGATTCTCATATTAGAGATCTTTAAGTTCTTAAAGAAATCGGCAATTTCACTTTCGGAAACATCATATGGTAAATTCGATAAATAGGCCATATATGGTGGCTTTTGTGGGACTTTGTCACTGTAATCGTCAAGGCCTCTAGCTGCCTTGGGTGCAGTAGGTAGAATAACATTTGCCTTAGGTCTAGATTCATAAGCATCTTCAAAAAAGGACAGGAAAAATACATCATTAAAATTAAAGTAAATATATCTATATATAATAAACATGTGGCTGGAAAATTTCCATGTTATATAGATAATAAAAATTACTTTTATTATCCTTTTCTGAAGAAATATATGTATTCCATATGGTAATATACATGTACAATTTTAAATCTAATATACTTATTTAGAATTTGCACAAGTAATATGTTTGGATGGTAATATGACAATTTCAAGATATTTATTTTAATAAAATTACAGCAACTCAAAATGTTATTTATGTGCAATGTGAATTTAATCTATAATCAAATTTAAGTCTTACCGTAAGTATTCTCAACGTCATCCGCCCAATTAAGGGTGTTTTTTCGAATAGGTAATGTAGGAGCCGGTCCAGGTGTCTCCTGTAGAAAATCAGTTAAAGCAAGGGTCTTCCCCTTCGGCTTCTTTCCCTTTTTTCCTAAACACGTACAAAACGAAAACTATAGCATTTCGGAATTATCTAAGAAAAAAAAGTAAATCGTGGCCACGCGGTTTCATCTCCACGGTAAATAAATACTTTGAAATCATTTTTTACGTGTACAAGTTAAAGGTAAAATATGACTATTTTAAAGTATCTATAAAAAGGACTATTTTACGCTAAATAAAAAGCCAAGATAAAAATTACTGGGTATATATTATAGAAAACTTTACTTCGCGTGACAAATAAGCAACTATACTAACCTGAAGAAGCCATGATGAAGGGATCCGGTAAAAACAGTACAGCCAACCAATAGTGCTCAAACTATATGGATGCCAACATAAATAATTGTTAATACGAAATTCAAAATTTTTTAACAAATTATAAAATTTATATGTAGCCCAGAAATAAAATTTAATATAAATGTCTACTTCTATTAGTTGTTTTTTACTTTTGGGTTTGTGTTTGTTATTAATTTATCGTATGAATATCAAACACATTTTAGAATTAATTAACTAATAATATTTTGTGGAATTTAATTGGAGCATATCAAACGGCTGCTTTGAGAAATTTATAGCAAAATATAAAGATTATTCACGCACATATGAAAATTATCCAAAAAAATAAGCAAAAGGAATTTCGAGCAAATTTTGAAATATGGCGGGCTTTACAACTATTGACACCTACATATGCTTTTGTTTACACTTCCTTTTCCGTTGAACTGTCCGCGATAGGTATGTATAGAAATTAATTTCTTAAAATTTCTTTAGGATCACTAAGTGCAGCTGAATTGTAAATGATAAAACACTTAATTTTCGCCCTGTCTTTACTTTAGTAATTTATATTAACGGTATTATTTACAATATAAAAGAAATGTGAGGTTATTATATTTCAAACATGTTTGTTTTAGGTCCGTAAATATGGGGGCCTATAAATACATTCAAGAATTATACCGTAAGAAGCAAAGTGATGTTCTTAGGTTTTTGTTAAGGATCCGAGTATGGCAATATCGTCAGTTAACAAAATTACATCGTGCGCCAAGACCGACACGTCCCGACAAAGCTCGTAGGTTAGGGTATCGTGCAAAACAAGGTAAGTTTTCCTCTTGTATGAAATTATAGTATTTGCTTTTCCGTTCGTTTTTAGGATATGTAATCTTTCGTATTCGTGTACGACGTGGTGGCCGCAAGCGTCCAGTTCCAAAAGGAGCAACTTATGGTAAACCAAAGAGCCATGGTGTAAATCAACTTAAACCGACAAGGAAGTTGCAGTCTATTGCCGAGGTAAATAAACCCAGTTTATTCCACATTTTAAGATCAAGTCTGTTTAAATTTCATGATGATATTGTATTTATAATTGATATATAATGAAATATATTTCTTCCTTGGATGTCTGAATTTTTAATGGATTAAATGTTAGTTGTTGATATTTTCTGTGATATATGTGCATATAAACTTTTGTAGGAACGTGTTGGACGAAGAGCAGGTGGCCTTAGGGTTTTAAATTCATATTGGGTTGGACAAGACGCTTCATATAAATATTATGAAGTTATCCTAGTTGATCCTTCACACAACGTAAGTAATACACTTATTCAAATGTGTATGCGGGATTTTTTATAAAAATTATTGGAAATATTCACATTTGCTTGTTTTAATTTTAAAGTTTTTAGTGTGGAATTTTTAACAGTGTTTGTGAAAGGTTCTGCACATTGATCATTCTTATTTATCTATTTTATCCTAGTGATGATTGGGCATGCACCACTCTTACGATTTAATGCAGATATCTACCCTTGATTAGTCTGATGCAAACAAAATTCTTGTTCCTTTAAACTTTGTTTTTAGCGAAAATGACATAATCGTAAATTTTTAGGCCATCCGCAGGGATCCAAAGATAAATTGGCTTGTGAATGCTGTACATAAGCACCGCGAATTGCGTGGCAAGACCTCAGTAGGACGATCATCTCGAGGATTAGGTAAGGGACACAGATACTCGCAAACGAAAGGAGGTTCACGTCGGGCCGCTTGGCTAAGAAGAAATTCCCTGCAAATACGCAGAAAACGATAAGGGACTTTTATGTAATTGTATTTTATACAATTGCCGATTGTGTTGGATCTACATAATAAAAGAAATATTTAATAAGCATTGTTTTTGTCAGTTTTTTTTAATGTAAATGATTGTTTAAAAATAATTGAGGTTAATTAGTTTGTTCTAGATAAAATCGAACTCGCGAAATGGAAAATATTTATATATTTTTGTACTTGTTTATAATCTTAATTTACTTACTATTTACTATGGCGGCTAAAGAACACTCGCCGCTCTCAGGCATATCGATTGCACAATCTGTGAAAATCGCCAATACGTTTTGCGGATTTGATAAACTGCTTTTGTATGGGTTATTAGAGCGTCTATAGTTCGTTAGTAGTGATCCCTTATTACAATAGCAAATATCTGTTTTATTTCCTTCGAGCATGCTGCTTGTTGCGAATTTGTGAACGCGGCCATAATTGAGGTTAGGTATAATATGGTTTAGAACGTTGTTTTGGAAAATATTTGACAACTGAAACAGCTGTTATCAAATTCAATTGAGCCACACGTCACACGATTGAAGTGAATTTACTCCTCCGAATAAAAACGAACTATACTTCAGGATAACATTTTCTAATACTATCTGCCACAAGAATGTAAGCATGAATTTTGCACATAACAAGTTAGCACAATGTTTTTTGAAAGGTGGGCCTATAGAAAGCATGATTACGGCACCATCACTCATAATGATTAACAGTTGGTTTGTTGAAAGTTCAAACTTTTCCATTGTATTTAACACAAAGTTTGAAATTAATTCGGCATTACATTGTCACATTCTTCTGGAAGCTAATAAAACTGAAAGTGACGATTGATGTGGCTCCATTATATTAACCACAGAAACTTTTTTACGATTGTTGTTTCGTCCACACATAACCACGGTTTTCCCCTCAAATTTAATCCCTTTTTCAACATGTTGGGCACATGGAACAAATCTTTGTAAAGATACCAGACTTGATAATTATTAGTCCGAATATTTATTCCAAAAGAAAATGTAAATGAAACGGTAAATTACATAACATAAAGGTAACACATACATTAAATTTAAACTTTTCATATTGTCATGCGCCTTTTTTAAATAATGCCGTTTGCTATTTATGTGACGTTGACAATCCCTTTTGGATCAACACATAAAAGGGATATTACAAACTAAAATTTAATTTTAACGCCATCATAATTGTGTGACGTTGGCCGTATTCGCGACGCAGGTAATTTTTTAAAACAAACGTGGAATTACGAAATAATATTTACGGCAGCGTACATGTATACTACACAGCAGGTATACTGAAGATTGATCGAATCTCCGCCACTGTTCGTTGGCGCTAGTGAGCAACTTCACAATAACGCAAATTTAGCAAGGGGCATAGTTTATTTAAGTAATATAGAATATTGAAATATGGTGATAAAACAAAGTAACCGTTTTATTGAATTATCTAAATAATTTTTGTGCATTTAATTATTAAAAAGGGCACATTCTGAACCTTAAATAATTAAATTTGTGGGTTGTGTTTGGCTGTACAAAAAGATGGGCATACATTTGAAATATTGCTCAATGTCGTATTTTTAAATAATAACTTTATTTCGCAGTCTAGCAGTATATAGATCCAAAACAAGAAACTACTAAATGTTAGAATAAACTACAATGACAACAACAACGTAGTCTTAAAATTATTATTAATATAAATAATTTTATGCGGTTATAGTATTGTGTATAGTTATAAGAGACTGTTTCCTAATATTCATATTACAAAAATATCGATTCAAAATAATGATAAAAACTAGTATACAAGAAAACTTCAAATATTAATGTTTTTGGACCATTGGTTAAAAAACAAACACTTAGAAATTCGGCACTAAATGTAAGGCAACCAAATAAGGTCCGTAAAGTGGCACTCTATAAAACAAAAATATTACCGTAATGCCGATTGGACTGAACTCTATAGGAGGCCGTGGCCCAAATTAATCGAGAATTCGTAGCGCTTATGTGATTGACTAATAAACACACTGTTCGGATTACTCCTCCCGCACAAGTATTAATTAATTCGGGACGACACGTGTTTCGGGAATACGTGGATTCCCATTATCAAGTCGAATAGCCGACATTCGGCTATTCGACTTTATTAATACTTGTGCGGGAGGAGTAATCCGAACAGTGTGTTTATTGTGCTGCCCCATAGTCCTTGCTATCTTTACTGATTGACTAATGTTGAATCAGGTTAAATCCAAAAATATAATTTCGCCTCATATTACCGTCCCTACATTATAGCTGTGTGCAATATAAAATACGTTATTTTGGAGATAACATTATCATTGCGAACCAGGCAATAATCGCCTTAAAAATCAAATCTGCTGATGTAGAATATTATTTCAGTTTGTATTTATCTAAACATAACATGGCTCAATCTCCGAAATTTTTATAGCCAAGATCGTGGCAGTGGAAGCCTCCGCCATTTAGTGTATGATTGGTTGCCCATGATTTCTTCACAAATAAGAACCCTGCATTTCCCAACCTCACATCAGCTTCTTACAAGGAATTAAAGTTTTCAAAATCACTTAAATAATTTAATTTTTCATCTTACATTGTTGCCAAACTTTGTCCATTATATATTAAAAGTAATTTAAAATTTGCAAAGACCCGAGACAATTCGAGCCGAAGCAATTTGACGAATATTGCTACAGACACAATCGATTTTTGTTTTCTAAACTTTCTTAGGGTTACAAGAATTTCGCAAGTACCCAAGTACGCATTTTTTTTATATTCAAATAGTGAACACATTTTGTTCAATAAATTAAGGGAATAGGCGGGAAGGTGAATGTTTAAACGCTTCAAAAAATTTCAACAGTAAAAGTAAACATTCAGAATATTAATAGTACATATTCTTTACTTTGTAATTTGAAGTAATGACAATGATACGGTTATAATTTATACTGCTGTAATTTTAATATCCTAACTTTACACAATCATATGCTGGCGTTTTTTTTCCAATGGTATATTTGATACATTAAAGTGAAAACTACATATAATAACAGAAATATTTATTATAATTAATAGTACATATAGCACTGACTGGGGGATGAGGATATAAAAATTCGTAAACAAGGACAATGTGGCCTTGTTTTTTTTAAATTTTAACTAAGGTTTTATTTCTAAACACTGTACACCGTCACTTTCCAGATTACACGTACAGCCTTCAACTCCTCCTTAATTATATGCCAAAATCACGGAGAATATTTAGCCCAAAGTCACTGAATATTGTACAAAAAAACCTTTATTTTGTCATACATTAAGTGGAGCCAATCCTACATGAAAAAAAAAAGTTCTATTGCTGAATTAATACAGAATTTTGTAAACACATGATTGAAGTTACTAGATGTTGTGTAACGAATATCACCGACAAATGAACAATGGTGTGGACCCTCATGGCAGTGGTTTTAGAAGGCGAACAGTAATAAGAAGGCCATCATAAGACAAAACAGTCCCATAGCCTCAGATAAGGCGAAACCTAAAATAGCGTACGAGAACAACTGTTGTTTAAGAGATGGATTCCTGGCATAGCCAATAATGAGGGATCCGAACACCGTTCCAATACCAGCGCCTGAAATGCAAAATCCAACAGTATTAAAATAGAATTTAAAAGCCCACATTAATATAAAGTATCATGCAATGAACGTTCGGTTAGTAACAAAGTAAACTTATTAGACACATACCTCCACCATATTAAAATATACAATTCTTATTAGTTAGTATGTTAATATAATTAACCATCACAATGCATAGCTAGTTTACTTATCACATATGAGTACATAAAAAATGGTAATAAAATTAAAGAGCAAACAACATAAGGAAAGCAATCATAAGGCAAAACAATCCCATTGCCTCTGACAAAGCGAAGCCAAGAATTGCGTAGGAGAACAATTGTTGTTTAAGTGAGGGGTTTCTTGCATAACCAATAATCAAGCAACCAAATACAACACCAATGCCAATGCCTAAAAATTAAATAAAGGTTAGTAAGGGTTAACAGAGCTAAAATTCCAAACCTGTTCTATATGCACAACCAAATAAAGACATAAAAACTGTGTTCAGACATCCAAGGAAGTAAACAATTCATCAAAAATGAACTTATGTTAATTGTAATGTAGTCATCATATCACAGTATTGAAAATATGCAACCTTGCCCATTATTTATATAAATAAAAATGTAAATCTCCGTGATTGTCACAGATTATTTAGAAAATTTTACACAACTGGGCCACAGCAACGCATGGCGAGAGACAACTAGTATTACATAAAAAAAAAATGCAAGACCAAAAGGCTTTCACATTACAAATTAGGGTTTCACTAAAATGGGCAAGGTCCATGTCTTTCTTTTGTATGCGAAGTGTATTTACACATTAACGTAACATTACGTACCAGACCCGGCAACCCCAACGGTAGCTGCTCCGGCACCAATGAATTTGGCAGCAGAATCAATATCCCTGGAAACTGGAGATGTTTGAAAACTGCGAATCGCCGGGAGCAGTGTGGGTTTTGTGGAATTTTGTTGTACGATCGGGCTTTGAACTAAGGATTGGCTTTGACACACTACACTGCTAAGTGGTCGTAAATATGATTTTGAGTTTGAGATGAGCTGAAAGTAGAAAAGATAACTAAGAAAAAGCATAAATTAAATGTGCTGAACATATCCTGATAGTCCACTTATTTTAAAGTGTCATATTATGTAATCTACAGCAAGTTGAAAACTGAAAGGTTCACAAAAATGTTAACCTCCAAACATGGCTGGTGCTTATTTAACAATCCCAACCCAGATATTTCTTAAATATTAATAATATAATCGTAAAAAGTACTTACGGCGCTTCTCGCGGCAGGGGCGATCAATCTAACGCAGGCGAACATTTTGTTTGTAGTTTTGTTGAAATAGAATTTGACCAACCTAGAAGAGAATAATTACATAACGATATAATTTTTTTGAATAATTACTACATATCAGGCATCTACACACGTACAGTAAAGCTAGGCAGAATTTTGTATTAACGAGAGAATATGTTACGTAATTTACTACGAGATCAAACTACTGCAGATATTACTATAATAAATGGTACAAGTTGAAATAACTGAATATACAGCGTCTGACGAATCTGACTTAACGAAAAGTATTAAGAAAACACAAAAGTTTGACGTTTAGTAAGCTTTTGTCAAGATATAATGGCTGATCCTTATTAGAAGCTAAAATGTCCGATCACTTTTATCACACAATACACTTTCTACACGAAAATTGCAGCTACAAAAATTAAATCAATTTCTATTCTACTAAAATACGCACAGCAAATTATTTGATGATGCCCGATTTATGAAATATTTCACGATTTTTCCGACGACCAAACAACCGACTTACCAAGGAACAGTGTCGGGAGGAGGTGACCGAGCTAACGGAATGTGGAATTCGAAAGCGACTGCCACGAAACCTTCACTCACTGGCGTATGTGCTTTAACGGGGCTAGCAGCCGTTTCGTCCAGAGTTGTACACGGATGGTAGCAGTTGAGTAGATCGATAACAGACGAGGTAAAGATTCCTGTTTGTCAGAAGGTTTGAGTATTTACTAAGCTAGAGAGAACCAATAGGAATTACGCGCCAATCAAGGTTTAGTGTTCAAATGTTTTTATGTGAGTCGAGGTTTTGAAAACTATGGCCGGCTTTTTGTTAAATAATTGTACTTATCCGGATTGCCGGAAAAAATTTTCAACACTATCCGATTTAATATACCACATCGAAGAAGAACATATTGGTAATGCGACTGAAATAATATTCAAAAAAATATCCTTTTATTCTTACTAGATTTCAGTCCTTCCACAATTGAAAAGAAAGAACTACAAAAAGTTCAGTACATATCTTTAAGTTACGTTCTAAGGTATTCTCACCTATATTACCGGGGACCCAATATAAAAGATAGTGGGAGTTCCTCTAAGAAAACAACAGGACAATTAAAATCTGAACCATGTAAGTATTAACAGTGAATTGGAAAGATATCTGAATGTATACACTTTCCTGCTTTTAGTACATAATGTGACTGACCATGATTCAATGTTAATCGAATCAGAAGTTAGCGATGATTCGTGGAATGATGATAGCAATGAATTTGTTAATTATCCCAGGTATTTATAATGGGTATGACAGGTAGCAGTTAAAGTATGGATTATTAGATTAGTACAACAAATTTATTTTGTTTGTATCTTATAATACACCATATTTTTGTGTGTTGCAGAAGAGCTTCACATGGGGATCATTTGAATAAAGAAGAATATTCGAACAGAACTAAACGATTTGCTTGTCCAGTACCTGGTTGCAATAAGAGATACAAGAATATAAATGGAATTAAGTATCACACAAGGAATAGCCATGAAATTAGAAAGAGGTAATTGTAAAATATTTCTTTGTTATATATTTCTATTATAGCAAATCACTTCAGTCCCATAAAACCAAAAAAAATGTACAAGTGTCATTGCGGAAAGTCATATAAGACTGTTCAAGGGCTGAAAGCTCATTCCATATCACACAGAGAGTTAAATATCAGTCTACACAAGACAAATGGTGCTTCCCGTTTTCACTTACTGCCTCCACAGAAAATAATACATTCTGCAAGTCCTTATGCTCGTCAAAGTGATGTAAATAATCGATACATAAGTAAAACTGATATTGTTGAAGATGAAATATTGCCCTATCCATACATGGAGCCACCTCCAAGGTTGAATGAAACTACAGATTATGAACGTAATGCTGGTGGACATTTTGGATTCTTTACTCCTTATAATAACGATGGCATGCCCAATGAAGGATTCTCAGACGGTTTTATACTCGATGAGTCTGTTAATAAAAATTGCCATCAGTATACTTTAACATACAGGAAATATTAATTTATTTATTAGTTTTTAATAGAGAGAACATTTATTTTTGTTAGAATACTGTTAATTTTATAAATTACAGATTGTTTTATGATTGTTGATATTGATTTTGAAAATAAATATTTATTTTCTTTAAATTGTGGTATTGTTAAAAGTAAATAAAACATGTTATTTTTTTCTTAACCAAATTAAATCTGGGAGTGGTAGAAATATTTTCTTTTTGATGCTTATTGCCTATCTTACATATGTAGAAATTTAACTTTTTTAAAGGCTGGTCAATATAAAATTGGCAAAATTATTTACGTCTCATATTTGTCCCACAGCTTCTGTTCATAGAAAAAGGTGATGATGTAAATAATCTCGACGTAAACCCAAAATATATTATGCAATGCAACACGCCTTTAATTTTAAAAATAATTATCAACTCTGCTCGCGCCAAAATTAGCGGCTGTGTATCAGAGATGGCAGAGTAACGCCCTAGTATACCTGTGTGAACCGGGAGTTACTCTGAGTGCAAAACTTTATCTAATAGAGGGCTCTGAGTATAAAATTTTAGAACTCTGCATAAAATGTTTGACTGTTATTTATATTATATTTATATTTTAATTGTTAGTAGTTCTTTTGGTTTTTAGTTTGTACGTATATTTATTGTTTAATTATTATATTTAACACTGTTGGTATTTTTATTATTATTGTGTATATCGTCTATAGAGAATGACTTGTCCTGAATTAATTATTATTTTGTGCGGTAGGAGTAATCCGAACAGTGTATTTATTGTATTTCGTCTGGTAAGCAAAAAGGTTAATTCCAATTGTCAACGCGTGTTTTGTGCGCTCACTTTTTAAACAGATTTATAGTCGGAAATAGAACATGTTCTACTTAAAAATCTGCACGCTAGAACACATACCCTTTTTGGCACATTTTGTGTATATTATGCGAAAAAGCGCTTGCATAGAACTATGGAAGAATGAATAGAATTATGCATGTATATTCATCCTGTCAAGTTTCAAATATATGAGATTTGGCGCGCTAGGCTGTTTAGTTGGGTTCACAGGCCACCAGTGGGATAAGCACACAATTCTAACGCTAAGTGCCCCAACTCTCGTTTTTATATTATCTCTGATGACCAAATTTAATGTGAACGTCATTTTAAATACAGAAAAGAACTTGAATAATGATAAACTTAATAATTTAAAAAATTATTTCTAAATTTCCGGACATTACGGTTGGATCGTATGGTGTATCTAATCCTAATCATAAGGGAAACGTACATAAGAAACACTATATTGAAAAAACGACCTCCCAATATTAGTTAATGCAACATCTGAAACCACAGATGGCGCCTTCATAAGTAATTCAAATCATTTGGACGGCGTGAGATTACCTTTACCGACATAGTATGTACATCTGAGACTACAGATGGCAGAACTGTTTTGTAGTCGGCTTGCTACTTATCTTTACTCTCTCTAATCTTGTGGAAGGCAAAACGGTCTCCTATGTAAATGATACACTGCAGTCTACCTGGTCATGCCTGTCAGCAATTTTCCTGAGGAAATAACACAATTATTAACGTGTATCACTCTCATCTGGTCATATACAAAATGCGCCGCGAAGTGGCGCTCTCACTGAAACGGAAATGATACGCAATGCCGGTAAGACTGAAAGTGTATATTATATTTAGTGGGCCGTGCAAGACGGTAATGTATAACATTACGTGGACTGGAGATGGCGCTAGTTATATATGTTATTATATTATTTATTAAGCAATTTTGATTTTATTATAAAACCATTGTAAAAAGTAAAAGAATAGTACATTAAAGAGCGGCTGCCTTATTAATAGGCATCGACTTATTAGGTCCTTTAGTGGCCAGCAGTTGGTAGCCACTATTACAAAACCTTGGTAAATACAGTATGGTTGTATGTTGTATTGTTCTTAGTGTGGGGATTATAATATTAGGTTTGTTTACAAGTAATAAAAAATCCCCGCAAGACGCTACGCCAAATGCAAATACTGATCACATTCTTATTTTGAAAAAAAAATCGTTTATTAACAACAATTTTTTAATTAACTATATAGTCCTACTATTCAATTCTGGTTTAATTCATATCACTATTAACAAATCACAATTAAACAACCGACTTTTGACATTTCGTCTTTTCATGATATGGTTTGACAGATAGGTCATGATTAAAAAAATAGGAAAACCATTACTACTGAATAGAACGTCAAAATGACAAATGTCAATTAGGTGCGTTGACAACTTACCTTATCTATGGAACAAGCAACGCTCATTCAGGAATCTAGTGACATTTCATCGGCGTAGGATATGAAATGTCACTAGGTTTGACATTACTAGGCATTTGCCATTTGCTAATTGTGAAGTTGTGTTTGGATGTGCTGGTATCAGGTGGGGTGCACTAGTATACCTTTGGCGTAAGCCAGTGCTTACTCGACCAATAGAGGGCTCTGGGTGCAAAACATTATCTAATAGAGGGCTCTCAGAGTAAAATTCTAGAACTCTGCATAGAGTATTTCAAATTTATATTGAATTCCTTTAGTTGTTAGTAGTTCTTTTGCTTTTACTTATTGTTTAATCATTATCGTTATTATCATTATTATTGTGTATTTCGTCTGTAAAGATTGACGTGTCCCGGAATTAATTATTATTTTGTTAACGCACGCCGAGCTAAAAATGATTCATCGCCAGGGACCTGGAGCCGACTCTACTTTTTACTGTAATTATATTCCTAATGGCTATGTTTTTGTTGGGTAGGATAGATTAATGTTAGCGCGCATTGTTTTCCTTCACAGTCTTTAGTGTGTAAGTTGCTATTGTAGTAGTCAGTACGTGAATTATATCATTGTTAAAGTTGGTTGGTGCTTTATTGTGTTTGAAAAATAAGTAGAACTAACAATTTTGTGCGACAGGAGTAATCTAAGAGTGTGTTTATTGTATTTCGTCTGGTAAGCAAAAAGGTTTATTCCAATTGTAAATATAACTTTCAGGAATACGTTAATCGAAACCGTCAACGCATGTTTCTTGCGCAACTTGTGCACTCACTTTCTGAACAGAATTATAGTTGGAAATAGAACATGTGCTACTTAAACATTTGCATAGGACACCTTTTGGCAGAGTTTGTGAATGACATTATGCGAAAAATAGCTTGTATAGAAGAATCAATAGAATTTTGGATGGCATTATGCGTCCTGTCAAGTTTGAAATATATGAGAGTTGGCGAGGTAGTCTGTTTAGTTGGGTTCGCAGGCCACCAGAGGGATAGGCACAAATTTAACGTTAAGTGCCAAAAACCAATCTAGGGAGCCTTTTGATACCACCCCCAAACAGTTGAGATTGATCACGTTGCACTAACTTTAGGAATAAAATTATAGTAATATAAAACTGGCTTAATTAAAAGATTTAAATAAATAAACAAAATAGGGCACAATTTTTTATTAAGTTTTTATTTATTTATTACAGACAAATAGATAATGTAATATTTAAAAATAATGTGCAACTATATAATAACATTAACATTGATTTTTTGCTGTATTTACACATTCGGAATTTCGGACTAGCATCACAGAGTTTACATATGTATGTATGTATTTAAAACACACATGAAAATACGTACACATAGAATGCATAATAAATTATTATATTTGAAGCTTATGAAAGGGATTTTATTAACAAGTTCTTCTATTCTATGAATACTCTGAAATAGAAAAAAATGACTTAAGTAGGAATCGTAGGGATTTGACAAATCTAATCAATTACTTTTTAAATTGTAAAGTTGCATATGTAACTATATACAGTGAAGTCATAAAGTATGCAATAAAATTCCTAAAATGGAAGACATATTTTCTTCGTTCGAGCATTTTTACGACAAAAAATATTTTCGATTTTGAATGTTATTCCAAACTTTATGACCTAACTATAATGTACAAAGTTTAGTATACGTCCATGTACATACAAAAATAAACGCTTTTAAATATTTTGTTCTTTAGTTACTGTTTTATTAACGTTTCCATTAATTCGTGTAATACGTATATATTTATACAATATTCAAAGTGTCATGTTATTAATCTAAAAAGAAAACTTCGCACATTTTGAGGTTTTATAACTGAACCTCCGCCAAGGCTTTTATGAGGTATTTCATTGTGGTCACAGGAACTGATTAATATTGGCAAATGTGTAAGTTAGTTACACATACGTTACAATCTCTTGTAGATTTTGTTTCTTTAGTTCCTGTAGTGTATGTTTCCTTCGTAATTACTAGAGCACACAAACTCTGGCCAGTACTATACAGCCCGCAATACGTACTCATATTAGGAAGTTGAGAAGACACTATGTTTGCTGCCGTTCGGTCGTCTCTCTCGTTGGCGCCGCTGGGAACTGTCTCGAATTTGTGCCCTCTATATATTATTTAAAAAATCGGTGGAGTGACGTAGTGCTACCCTATTACAATAGGAAATTTCTGTTTTATTCGCTTTGCACATAGCATGTTATCGGATTTATGAACGCAGCCATAAATGAGGTTATGTATGATTTACAACGTCGTTTGGAAAATGTTTGAGAGCAGGAAGCAGCTGCTGAGGCGTTTCATTGCATTATTGTCTGTGGTGATGCGAGCACAAAAATATCAAATTTAAGCTTGTTTGACACGATACTAGCGGTTATCCAATTTTTCATTCTAGAAACTAGACTTGTTTCTACCTATACTTGAAGCGTAAAATGAAGTTGTAATTTCCAAATAGTAAATTGAAGTTAACTTCATCATTATATCACTGTATATATATATCTCTTATCTATGCCAACTACGTTTGACTACGTTCTTGTATCTTTTGGGATTGGGTTATGTTATTGTTGTATGTGTCATTACTAGAGAGAGGGTGTAGTAAGTCATACGTATTTACAGATTAAAGTGTTTTTGTTTCTTTATTCAATAATGGAGCTAGAATGCGTGAACATAATGAAAATACAACAGTTAATAACGAATACTGACCGAATATTGATATCAAAGAAAACTACCAGCTTGTAATTTGGGTTGGCAGTACGTTTCACGCATGCGCATTGCATTTCAAGTAGGCAAGTTGAATAGAAAATAGAATCAAATCTATGAAGTACTAGCTCGTCTTTTTAGTACAGTATCAAGTATATGGTGGATATAGTATGAAAATTGGACAAATCTAGCATCGTGTCAAACTGGCTTTATTTGGGCCACCTCACACGATTGAAGTGGATTCACTCCTGCAATTAAGAATACGGTGTACAGTAGTTTTACCTCGTTTATGGGGTGTTAGTAGTTTTTGCTTGAGTTCATTTATGTATTTATTTGGGCGTCCAGTAAACAAGGTCGTTTGGGATGTGATTCTTCCTGTTTTGGGTGAAGTTAATCCTTTCAAGTTCATCAATTATTCTAGTACCGCAATTTATTTAATTATCAGTTAAATGGATAAATTTAAACGTAAAGTAATTTTGACGTTAGATATCATAACCTAAAATTCCTTTTTACATAATGGATATTTTAAAATATAAATTAAGTTGTTTACAATATAATTTTATTGCTGCCAAAGAAAGAAAAAAACTACTATTCCTGTTTTTTGAATATAAACTATTTTATGAAACAATATTTTAGCAAACTTACATATATAAACATTTACCGAAACCTACCAGCCTACATATGATTTTAAAGGTAAAAACAACGTTAATTCATTTGCGTCTAAACCTTTGTGAGTTTGATACGATACTTTTACAAAATATTTACATATATTATAGCAATAAAGTACGTAATTGGCGACGAATCAAACGGTTTTTTCATCTTTCATTGCTAGTACATACATTAATGGTTTATACAATTACATACTTTTAACTGCATACGTAAATACTTGACATAGTTCGTTATTTCAATATCGCCTACATTTTTTTAGGGAATGTTTTTGCATATTTTATAAGATACCGGTCCTTTTTTTTATAATCATACAATTTATAATTAAACTTTAAAGGTTACTGGAATATTAAATTTTGACTAGACATATTTTATTCTAATAGATATCGCGTTTTGTTTTTATAAAGTTAGAGTAAGGATAACAGCTTTGTTCCTTCAAGTCCGCTGATCGCCAGATGGACGTCAGCCGCATGCGCAATGCATACAATGCGTTTCAACAAACACCCGGATGATGTAACGCACTGTCCGTAAATTGTTCCAATGAGGGTATGGATGCATACATGAACGAGTCGGCGGATTGTCAAATTCGTTCACTGAACGATGCTATGGATCGGTGTGGACGATTTGCTAGCGTTTTTCATTTACAAAGAAGTGCGTTTAACCTCAAACAAAATTGTGATATTGATAGTAATGGGTGAGTGAATATTCCCAAATACGTGACGTAATTAAATTTATATATTTATGTTGCGGTAATTATAAACTAAAATATCGACAGCAAGACAATAATCACACAGTACTTGAGCACTGCTATCGATCGACCAGAAAATAATCGATTGTAGTGTCACCTGTGGCGTCTCTGGGGTACGGCATTAACAAACAAAACGCGTTCCAACAGACAACTAGTATCGACAAGTTCATGTATGATGCGGACATGCGCATTTATTAATCCAGCAACTACTTCATGAACGAATCAGAAAGTACGTTATGGAACAGAGCTAACGTGATCGTATCATATTTTTTGTTTATTACTATACGTCTATGTACGTATATTAATAACTGTAGCAGGTATACATTTAATAAATAATAGCTGTTGACGTTTAACGAATAAGGTTGATGTAAATGGTATATTTATTTGCGTTTTTGGGATAAGTATCCGTTTACAATGTAGTTTATAGTAGGTCAATAATTTATCAATTTCATATAGATAATGTAAGTACCGAGTTTGGTAAAAAGAGCTCCCTGTTAACTTACATTGATATAGTCGCTACCTGTTCTATTAGTAGCTTAGCACCTTAGAAAATTACATTGCAATTTACGCTTAAGTTTAGATTTCGTGAAAACCAGTTTATATTTTAGTCAAGTCTCGACGTTAGAATTGTCTGTAAGTTAACGCTTTATATATGTATATGTTTATTATTTTTTTATTACGCTGTCGTATGCTACATTCTTTCATTTGAATATTTGCAGGTAAATATGAAATATATCAACATTAAGAGAAAGAGAAAAGCACGGCTGGTGGTGTCGTTTTGGGTGGCCGTTGCTAATATAGGGCAAGTTCCTTTATTCAACAATTGATGGCATCTGCTTCGTCACCAACGGATGTACGTTAATTTATGGTGGTTGTTAATACAACTTTGATGGCAACAGATTGAACGTGAATTTAGAAACTCATTATTGGTTGGTTGCATGGTGTCGTTATTACTGCAGCTATTACTGCAACTGTGTTAAAAACCATAAATTTTTAAATGCATTTCATCTTCTAAGTGTTGTTGCTCCATTATTTAAATCGATGTGTGCATAACCTCTACAATTGATGTTGAGTTGTTGAATTGATCAACAGAAAATTTTTGATGTCCAAGCAGAATTTCGGAACTTGTTAGATGGATTTTATTATGTCATATCACAAAACATATGATGATGTAGGAACTTGCTCTATGGTTCTAATTCGTGCGACGTCGTACTGTCTATCTAACAGCACGGAAACCATGCGAAGTCTCACGAAGCACTACTATCTTAACTATTGCCCATTCTAAACGTTATCACCAGCCGCCGCTGGAGAAAAGAGATTCTGTTCGAATGACGTAAATGACAATGTGGATGCTATTAAAAAAAAAACGAAGAAAATCGGTTGTTTATAACCAAACAGGTTATAAACAAGTTACGAGTATCATACTATGCTTTGGAATAAACTAAAAGAAAAACTTTTATATTTAACAATTCTTTTTAACTAATTTACACATTTTTGAACATTTATTAGATATTTTTGTTTATTTAATATACATATACATCACTTTTGTAATTAATTTATTCGTATAATGGCCCTTATAATAATAATTCTAGGTTGGATTTGTAGGGAAATACGATGTATGTAAGTAGGTACACATATTTTGTTATAATACATATTTGGTTTTATTAGAAAACCTTGTATATATACAATTTTTAACGTATTGATTTTCCCCTTATTTATTTAATAAATTATATTAATTTTATTTTTCTAACTCTTATTTTATATGCCTACGTCTCACTAACGATAACAACGTTTTTCAACTGGCACAATTGTTGCTCAATTTTATGATGAGCACTTACGTCTTGATGGTTGCAAACACATCTATTTACTTACGCTGGGCAATCCAGACAGTTCATAAGAAGTAGCAAACCCTGAAAACTATGACACTGCGAGTGTCTAGACTGAAACGTTCCAATTTCGGCTCCAAATTTTATTTTACATGTATCCACTTCCTGAGGTCCGGAATTATTTCGTCGATAATCTTGAATTGTCTCGAATTAACATTTTCTATAGCCTTTCCATGAAAACGGTAAATAAAAATTGACATTGACATTTCGTTAATCACTAAATATAAAGATTTATCTTCATTTTTCTATATACATACTCCAACAGCACTATATAACCATAAAACAGTCTCACGCATTTATCAAAGGATTTTTAATAAATAAAGGTTGAGATCATCATCACGTTTCGTAAATGGTTTCCAATTCACAGATAGTTACATTCGTCACATTTCCCATGGGTATCCACTGGGGCTATGCTATATCTTCGTTCACTTCCTCCATGTACCGCACCAGATCAGAACTGCTGAATTCCATCTCGTCCATATCCTGGAGACTGGAATTGCTGATCGTATTCGCGTTCTCGACACTGTCGTTTTTCGACAGCACGTCCTCCTGCTTTAAATAATCGTCAAATTTGAAGAACAGCGCCCACTTCTCCCAGAAGCTCCTCTCACGTTTCCTCTCGGCGGTGTCCACCTCGCCACCGTTGGGATTGTGTTTGATGTTCGGAATCGGCAGTAAAATATTCTCCGTCTTCGTTTTAGTATCGGAGGATAACGACCGACTTATGTTCGTGAGTACGGTGGATTGACTAGTTTGGGATTGTAGGCGCGGACGAAAATTTGCTTGGGAGGAATGCCTAGATGAAGGCGCGCTTTTGGCCGCCGCTTTGCCTTTCTCAGTGGATAGTCTCATATTCTGTACGCCATCTGAAACTGATCTTTGGTATGTTCTCAATGACGGCGGGTATCTTGATAATACCGAGTATTTGGTGTTGTTAATGTCTAATTCATATCTTCTACTGCACAACTGGGCTAAAGTCGTCTGAAAATAAAAGAAAATTATTTCGATTTATATTCCCTGAAATGAGGATCATGCATCTTCTACTTCTACATGGATTGGATAGAAAGTAAGTTACTTCCATGCTTACCACGTTCTGCCATATTTGTGGAGGATCTTCATGTTTATCGATGTCTCAAAATGCCTGTCTTAGAGAGGTGAAGATAGCGTTTCCAGAGGAGTTTATTTAATGCTCATTTCACAATTCCAGATATTTTAACGCTATCTTCAATATTACAGTGCAGTTACTTTGGGACATAGACAAAGATGAACGCGCAGAAGGTAAGGTAACAAGTTCTTACCCTTTGCTGATTCTAGGAACATTGGCTTTACTTTTTATCCAATCCTACCCCGTACATATTTATTTTAAAATTAGTGTAGGTGCTCCTAAAAGCGATTTCACGCTGCAACTGTGTTAGTCAGTGCTTTGTAGATAGACGTTTTTATGAGAACTACCAATTAATATTGTTGCGTCGGTAGTAAATTTTCCCCAGAGAATACATTGTTTAAAATGGAACTGCCTTTTTTATTGGAAATTTTAATTTGTATACTTGCTATCTCACTCTGACGTTTAATTAAATGCTTATTTCGTTGCATTTAAGAAATACGGCCTCATCAAAACAAGTTTAGAAAATTTAATTAGAGAAATACTATTTCCAAGGCTTGGACAGATAGAAATATATACCCTACTAAGAAACGAAGTTGCACAGAAATACATCAATACGGCCGAGAAGTATTTTTTTACAGCCGGCCATGTTTACCCTAAAATATATTGGTTTTAACGCAATTTCGTTGTGTAGACTCAACCACTGAATCCTGCAATTTTTTTGAAGGGTATATGTATAGGCTGAGTCTTAGAAATGAATAAATAATATTTTTCGCTGATCGACACTTTAAACTTGGGTAACAACTGACGTGCATTAAACTGTTACTGCCATTTACTGCCTAGGCATTAAAAATGTGAAAAAACACTTAAGCAGTAAAAAACTTTAATACTTCATAAACTAAGTTATAGTGACTTTAAAATAATACCAAATGTAAAACAGAACCCAATTCTTATTTATTATAAGTGCTAATTGTTAAGTATCAATGGCTTTTGTTCTTCGATATTGGTTTCAATAGTTTGCTTCAGTTTATTCTTAATAATTGTGCTGGTAGAGGATCTTAAAACTGTGACACTTGATTTACTACTGCTGGTTGTAAAAATCTTTTCACTTATGTTGGATTTGCTAGCCACTGATTCTTCAATGTATTCTTCAGCCACACTCGTAGATCTACCAAAAATATAAAACAGAATTTTGAATTGAAATATATATCCGTTAACAAAAAAACCCACTTCCAATCTCCATGTCCTTTAAGCATGGAGATTGGAAGTGCATGCTGTTGCCAATCCAAATATCAATGCTACCTAAAACAATATTATGGACGTAATTTTTATTTTTATAAATCAAGCATTTACTATAAATTTTACCTTTGTGCACAAGTAATCGTTATCAAGGGAATCTTGGAGAAATATTTCAATGTTATTTTGTTCTAAAGCCATAGATTTTTGGTTTATAACCGCTTGATTGGCGCTTCAATAAAGCAATAAGCTTTTGATATTTAGACACAGCGATGTTGTTATTGATGTTCCAGTAGCCTTGAACAATGAGTAAATGCTCCATAAAGAAAGAGATTTCATTTTCTTTAATAAATCTGCAAAATACACCAGAGCTTCTTCTGAATATAGCTTTACTTTTTCTTATCGCAAGAATAAAAGAAATTTCTGTATGCTTATTGATAAACTTTGCGAGACTTCTCAGGCAGTAAATTCAATTCCACAATTTTTGCAGCTTCTCTTATTTAAATCTGCGGCATTATTATCACTCAATTTTTAACTTTGTATTAGATACTTATCACTTTTTATTCGTTAAACACCAGAGACACCAGACTCCAGTAACTTACTTCATCGATATCATATACAGGAAGTGCAAAGGTGAATGGAATTTTCCCCACAGGAAAGTGAGTGCTTTCAGTGCAGAGAACTGCGCCAGGCCGATCTTGCGTCAGCAATTCTCTTTACTGACGAATCTACATTTACCAGAGATGCTATTTTGAACTACTACGGGCAGGCGAGCACCCCACGATATACACCAAAGCTCCTAGCAAGTTAGAATATCCGTCAATCTTATTAAGCGACGACTACCAGAACCACATGTACTCCCACAACGACTGAAAAATTCTGTTGTGTTTACTTGTTTACCAAAACACTTGACCCGAGTATCTGGGGACATATTTGCGCTGATTGGAACTTCTTATGTCATTCTCACCCTGTATATGTATAAAACTTTTAGTACAAATGCAATATATTTTAGCCTTGGAAATACTTGAGGGCCAATTACTCTTTTCGGCGAAGGCTGTATCAGCTGAAATGAACGGAGGTTTTTGCATGGTCTCTCGGGCACGACAAATCTAGAAATCTAGCTTTATCGGAATTGGTTTCTCTTTCAGATAGAAAATGTTTCGCTGTTATCTTGAAATTGGTAATAGTTTTTTACACGCACCAATCGAAAAGAATTATGGTTCCACCAGACACATATCGTACGGAATTTTTTTGTAGCATCATAAAAATCATATTCCAGCAACCTATTCGGATAAATTTATTTACCGAAATCCAAATATTTACGTAAATCACAAAGCGATCTTAAAATGAGGTTTTTTCTCCCCTCTAAACTTATTTACACATAAATTTGTTGAATTGCGTACTTCTTTATGAAGTTATCCTCTGTAAGTTACGACATTCATTCCATTTGCAATAAGCCTAAGGGTATACGTTTATTGCACGAGTTTACCTTCAAAATTTCACGATAAAAAGACAAGTGTACCCAGCGGAAATGCTATCGTGAAACTAACGACAGCAGACCTCCTCCCTCACTGTTATCTTCTTCAAAATTATTGTTATTAGAAAACCAGAAAATCATTTCCCATTTTCCAAATGCGTTTATGTTATCGTGACGCGAGGGTGGTTTGAATATTTCCAGAGCCTAATCGAGACGGTACATCGATTTTATGGAATGCCAAATTCCCTTTGTAATTGTGTTGTTATAACGTCTTAGATATTAAATATGTGGATATAGAACTATCAAAATTATAGCAGATACATTTCAGTAGTACTAAAAGCATTACAATTACGTTTGCGTAAGTATGGTCTTTGTGTTTAAGTACTTATTACGGACTCTTTAAAATAAAACAAATCTCCTTCATAGACTTGAATAAACATAGATTAAACTCCAATTAAAATCTTCCAAGTTGTATCTCTAGGTTATTACCTAAAGATGACGTTATATGTATGCAATTCAATATTTCCTCTTGCAGAATGCAGCGCTTAACAACGCAAAAATGTACTGTACACTCAAATTGCACCATTAAGAGGATTATACGCAATCTCAGGGGACAGACGAAGCTGATCATAAATTTACAGGATTTTAAGTACCTAAATTACTAGGAAATGTTATGTTAGAGACAAAGGGTATCATCCGAGTGTTACTTCCTAGTTAATGTAGAGCTTACTTTTGGAGAAATGCGATGTGGAGGTTCTTAGCGTAATGTTTCCTTGGACTTCATTCTTTCTCTATATTTCATTTACTTTAAAAATATAGCGTAGGAACTTGACATCATCGCATTTTAAATTTATGTTGGATAAATTTAAATATCACTAGAATTCTCAAATATCAATGTTACGTATGTACGTCGTCTTTTAGTTTGGTGTAGTCGTTTAAGTTAGTTCTTCTTGAAGGTTTTGGGTTCAAGCGAGAAATGAAAGAAAATTTAAACGAGAAATTTTCAAAATGTCGATTGCGGGATTGTGTTTAGCATTTACAAATGAAGGAACAGAACGCTTTTTGGGATTCATCAGGCCGTATTTCTGTATCAGGTTTCGCTCGAAGTAATTGCTAACTCAAATAACTTTCTCGCGTCTTGTTTGTACGCCTATTACATTTGCTCCTACCTTACCAACCATAAAAACTCCTTACAGCGAATAAAAAAAAATGCCGCATTGCAACTGAATTTGCGCGTGTCAGGTGAACGAGTTAGAAAAGGTTGTGTTTGTAGGTATATCCCTTTGTTTCAATCCTTCTAGCAAGAAATTCCACGGCTTTGTAGAGTTGTTATATCAAATTGTATTAGTTATTTAGTTACAATAAAAAATGACATTTATGGCGAGGTAAGGTAATTTAATGATTTATTTCATTTATGGAAATGTCGCAAATGAAACTTCAAATCAAAAAATTACTATCATCCTCATAAACTAAACTAATTTGGAAGCAAATTATAAAAAGAAATTTGTGTAATTGTATACACAAATTTCTTTTTATAATTTGCTCGTTTAATTGCAGAAAGAGACATATGGGATATCTAAAGAAAATGGATAGCAGTTGTCATTATGTTAGTCGTATATTAGTTTAGAATAGCCATGTCAAACATGCGGGCCGCGGGCCACATGCGGCCCACTGAGCATTTTCCTCAAAAACATTTGTTGAAGGGGAATTTATAAAAGAGTGCCTTGTAATGGTAAGTCCCGGGAGCGTGAAGGCTTTTCAAAATATATCCTTGTCCCGGAATACTGTCGCTGAAAGACTTACTGAGTTGGCTGCCAATATAAATGATCAAATAAAAACAAAATGAGACTCTTTCATCGCATTTTCTTTCGCCTGTGATGAAAGTACAGATGTGCCTGGTGTGGCGCAACTCGCTGTTTTTCTTCGTGCTGTTGATAGAGATATCAACGTTTATGAAGAATTACTAGAACTAGTACCATTGCATGATAGTGGGGAAGATATTTTCAATGCTGTTTATGGATTTCTGCAAAAGTAGAATTTAGATTTGTCAAAACTGAGTTCCATTGTAACAGACAGACCTCCTTCAATGACTGAAGTAAATAATGGCTTCATTAAAATATTACAGACAAAGATCAGAGACACGTGCAGTGACAAACCAGATTTTCATCATGTTTATTGTATAATCCACCAAGAAGTCTTATGCTCAAAAGTGAACAAATTGGAAAGCGTTTTAGTCAGTCAAAAAAAAAGATAAACTGGCTTTAATCAGCGACAGTTTTGCGCGTTTTTACGTAAATTAGAAAGTGAGTACACTGGTTTACCTTATTATGCAGAGGTGCGATGGCGTCTTCATGCTTTTGGCCACCCAGTAACTTTGAGTTTGACATGGTTGGTTTAGAATATTATCGTTAATATTATTATGATAGGTAATGGTGAGGGTTTTGTTTATAAGTGTATTATGTTTGTCAATCTACTACGTAAGACCGCTCAGTATATTATCTTCAAATAATACACATTAAGCAAAAGTCTCGGTTGGGTCCCAAATCTTACCTGCATATTATAAAAAGGACAATGAGTCACATACCCTTTTGGGTGATCTGTACGTAGGCTGTTGAATATAGTATTTAACGGAGAACAGACGTGTTTACCATTGGTTTTACAATTCTCAGAGTTGAATTATAAAATATATATGTAACTTCCAAAACAAAAACTGTATTTATTATTAAATTGATTGGATGGAGTTCCATTTTTCCTTTATTGAATCGATAAATTCTACCGTTGTTAAAGCGTACGGGTCATTATTCATATGTTATATACAAAAAGAATACCACAATGGCATTAGCGGGTATCGCAAATCCTTTTTAAAAGTATAAATTACCGAGAGCTTTGACGTTAAATGAGGGTGAATGCCGAATATGCGTATTCTTTGTTTGAATTTCAGATTCTAATAGGAAGTTTTTACAATTACTAGGGACCCAAAGGGATTATGCTTGCCATGACGTTTAACGGAGCATAAGTACTTGTATATAGTGTTGTGTTTCAAATTTCTGATAATATACTTTATTAATAAATTTTGAATAATAATGATAATTACAAACTTAGGTTCGGTTGTATGTACATGTGAAGTTGACACGTGCCTGGCATTTTCTGAAAAATTAATAATTGACAATTGTTAGATTAATATTTTATTGACTTATTCA
>JARFOC010001309.1:163591-185297 GCA_031763485.1 Osmoderma eremita
TAACCGACCAGCTAAAGGCGATTCCAATATCCGAGTTCCAGTACTGCTATGAGGAATGGAAGAACCGTCTCCAACGCCGTGAGGCGTCCCAAGGAAGTTATTTTGAGGGAGACAACGTTCTTGTAATTATATTCAAATAAAAATATTTAAAAATATCAGTCTCATTACTTAATTTGCACACCTCGAATTTCAAAAATACTACATTTTACACATTTTACTGGAATAACCATCAAATGTAATCGTTGTCTGAATAATATTCAGACCTGCGTAGTATAAAAAATGCTGTATGCTTGGTGGTTTTCTAGATTAGTAATAGAGAAAAAATAATTTAGGAATGTATTGAGACGAATTTTAGAAAAGTATCAAGCTTTAATTCGAAAAGAAAACATTTGGGCAACTAATAAACTTTTATGTTAAAAACAAGATTGTAAGGAAATTTCATTTAAGTAATAACGCTGTCTTTATTTGTAACAGTTATGTCGGCATAAAGTGAAGCTATTCTGGTAACTACGTCAATATAAAATAACAACTATAACTTTTCATGAAAAGAAATTGATTATGCATGTACAGAAGTTATTTAATTTTGTGCAAAAAAAATCTGCATGATCAATGAACTTTAGTATATTATATTAAAAACTGTTTCCACCAGAATGGGTATTATAAAACTTTCTTCGGCAAGTTTACTAAGTGTCTTGGATTCAAACTTGAAAAACTCTGTTATTTTATCAACGAAGAATTAAAAGAAGTACACCGACATATGAGTAACAAGATTATCGAGTAAGTAGTTAATAATTTTAGCTAAAAGAACAGAGTTTTAAAAATGGCTAGGTGATATACTTAGTTGATAGTAGCTGTGCACACGTACCAAATAGGGTAAAGAGAGCGTCAGGCGTGACCATCTACGAAAGAGAAAGATGACAGTAGTATGTAAACATAGCACACAGAAGAAGTACATGACTGCCAGCCAACAAACTGCCGACAGTTCTTGTTTAAAATTATAAATACAAACAGTACATTGGTTCTAAGTTGTAAATATAAGGTATAATGTAATATATACGATAACGTTGCTGTATATCTGAGCCTTTTTTTGCTCGTCGAAACAGTCGAGTGTAAATAAAAGAAAAAAAATGGTTAATTGTTAAAGACTGCACATTCAAATCATACGTTCGATGTTCACAAACGAGAGAGGAAAGATTCTATCTACATTCTATATGTTCGTACGATGGTCAAACTAATCAGAACAACAGTATATACAGAGTGTTAAGGGTTCCTATTGTGGACGTTCACATGTTGAATAACATTGCGGCAGTTAACAAGGGTTTCGCTATGATGTTGTGCAGATTCGATTTCAGATTAGTGTATCAAAATATTAAAACAAATAATATTCGTTCCTACTAGTTATAACACTTTCTTTCGAACTTCAACAAAATTTTTGATTTATATTCAATCTACAGAAAAATCACGAGTGTTTGTAGTTACGTCAATACAACAGGCTTATTTTTTCTTCGGATTCATAACAAACACGAAATTTAGCAACTTTGCCAAATTTAAACCTACCCTCTATCTCCAATAATAAGGGAGATCCCCATGGTGAGGATCAAAAATGAATCAGCCTGTATATACAATACAATAGATACATTCTATTTCTGAAACAGTTTAACGTATTTTGCTTCTATATTCTCTACTTAGTTTGATTTAGAAATAGATGGTTTTCGATATAAAAAGTATACTATTAGTGTGATACATTATTTTAATAAAAAACATATTTCATAATAAGCTCAGCCTATTCACTTCCATTCCGTAAGCATTTACAAATGAAGTAATACATTTGTGAAAGCTTTGTTAATAACCTCAAAAAATGTGACAACCGTCATTTCGTTACAATCACGGTTGATGTAACTGGATCAAAATGAATTTGTTGCAGACGCTGCATACGTCATAAACAAATCTGACGTAACTACAAATATTCCCGGTTTTATCTGTACCTACTGCAAATAAGCTAGCACCCCTTAACATACTGTATATGTACTGCCAATCGCACCAGCACTACCTAAACATATATGAAAGTATACATTTCACTATCTATTCTGTAGAAAATGATTTGACTATAATGAACTGCATAAAAGAAACTGTGACAACTTTTTTAATGTTATGGAATGCTATTTAAAATACGAAGGCGCGGGACTGTATAATTACAATATTAAAATATAAATTCCTATTATTTTAATTAATAAAAACATAATTAAATAACCGGCAAGTAAATTGGGATATATTCAATCAAAAAATATTTCCAAGTAATAATAATAAAATAGCTACATGTAAAAATAACTGCAATACCTTTGATTTTCCGATATCTCATCATATTTTAGTTTTTTTATATACAGGAACTCTATTTTCATATAGCATGTTCTCACTTCATATCCCTACTTTTTGTTGTAACCATTACATTATTTATTTATTTTTATTAACATCGTCATTTGTACATATATATATATATATATATATATATATATATATATTTCAACAAAATGGCTCTCATCCCAGTTCTTTAAGGTGTCAAATGTTAATTGATATGTCTTGGAGAGTTCCAACATAGTCTTGCTAAATTGGGTTTCTTTCATTTGAATACGTTTTTGTTGAATATCCGATTTCCAAAAAGTTATTTTTATTATATTTAGTAAAAAAATGCTATCAAATTAAGGTATCTCAAGGAATAGTTTGCTATTTGAATTTTTATAGTTGGTATTCAGACTTCTTATATACCTACATATTTGGACAACACTGTATATTACCACACAGTACAATTTAAGAGCGGTCTTCAGCTAACACTTGACACGAGAATAAAGCAGTTACGTTTAAGACACCACCAATAATACGCAAAAAGAGTATACAATTGGGGTTGCTAGCACATAGGGGTTGAGATGTGGGAGTTGAAAATTACATCTTATAAATGTTGATTATAAAATTAGAATCTGCGTGTCCGAGCATTTTTCTAAAACATTTCCCTCAACCATCTTATAGAATGTATCCGTTACTTTTGAGAAACACTGTATAAATTTAGCAAAAATATTTTCACAATAAGTACCTTGATACATTTTGATCAAAATATGGTATATAAACCCAAATAATTATTCCATGCACCTATTATGGTGATTGAATTATTTAATTCCTAATGTCCCATGTAAAATTTTAATCAAATGTATGTATTGATGAAACATTGTTCAAATTTGTATGGGCTAATGAACTAACTAATCCTTAATTAATATCGGAACATCACAATAATAATTACAACAGAAAATACATGGGAATCAGTATACAGGTCGCCTGTTAAATGTTAAAAATAGAAGTGGCCATTGTTAATTGCGCTTATTATTATAAATGGTGGAAGAGGTATTAATTGGAAAATAATTTCTCCCTCCGAACTGTACGTAAAGAGACCGGTAAATTAACTTTATCCTTATAGATTATATCTTGAACTAACTCGAATAATCTTAAAAATAATTCGTATTTACACACTAACCTCTTCGTTTAAGTTGCTGACTAACAGTACAGTGGCTAAAGGGAGGCCGGGTGCCGTTAGGCTCCTCAAACCTGGCGCCGCTTGTCCCAAGGCGAAACCGCCGAGCCCAGGAATTCCACTAGCCACACCGCCTGCGTAAGGAGAAGTTAACGGCGATGCCAAACTGTGCATGAACGGATTGCTTAATACCCCTGGAGCACCTGCAAGCAACGAATCTGCGCATTTGCACATTATTAGAAGGATGATAATCATTTCGGGTCTCCTAATACCCAGATTCAACATTTGGTTGTCGCCAAATGTTTGAATCTGGACAAATGTTTTTATCTGCGTACACTTTACAAAGTTTAAGGGAGGAAGGGTTTTGACGTATTCAGTTTTTGATCGGTTTCAAGTATTTCGAATAGAATAATGCTGTAGTCTTATTAAATTGTTTTGAAAGGTAATTTCATTACTTTTTGCGGTGAGCTTTTTTTGTGGTTGAACTAGGATAATATCTAAACCAAAAGCATGTTTATTACACAATAAATAACAATATCAAAGGTTTACTACTATTATTTATTTAAAACATAATATAACGAAATAATTAGAAGTATACACTTATGCTGAAATCAATAATGGGTCCATCCGCCGTTATTTTGAATGACTTTTTCAGATCTTGACGGTACTTACTTCTTCCCATTCCTGCACAATTCGTTGCCACAATAGGTTTCTGTCTCCTCGTTCTATGGCGTTTTCTCTCATTCTGTTTTTTATGTAACCCCATAGGTTTTCTATGGGATTAAGGTCCGGGCTTTGTGCCGGTCAATTTAATAATCTTAAATTATTGTCTGTAATCCATTGTTGGTCAACATTACCCCTATGAATGGGTGAGTTGTCATGTTGGAATGTAAACTGATCATAAAGAGATGTTACCGATGGCAACATAACATTCTCCAAAATATCCCTATATTGTAACGCTGTCAAGTGTCTATCAATATCCCAAATAGTACCAGGTCCTGGATATGACATCCAACCCCACACTGCTACAGAAAGCCGTCTACTTCTATATTTCGGATGAACATATTGTGGTGCAAGCCTAGAGTTACGCGGACGGGTAATTAGGCCTTCAACCTTTTTCTTGCCGTCGTTACTAAACCGGGAAAGGTGGTAGCGGCAGTGGCTTCCTTGTGAATGGATGGTCTGCATAAAATTGCCTTAACATGGTATCTTGATGAGCATTTTGTGTTTTGAAGTTCGTTGAAGTTGTTTTGGTTCGTTTACAACTGAATGTGATATTTGCCATTTTCTTTATAAGCAAAAAAATGTATTGGGCTTAACACCAAATTCACGCGCTACAGCACGTAGACTCCATCCGTTTTCCAACATTGTTATTGCGCGCACCCTGTCTTCTGTTGACATCATATTGTGCGGCACGTATTTAACTGTTCATAAAGCTGTATAAAGAACTGAATATTATTGTGGTGTCTGCTTGCTAGTGTCTAATATGACTCATCGTTCGAGAAAGAATATTTTCGACATTTATCTAGATTACTTGTCTATCAATACTTATCAATAAGCCTGTGTTATATTCGCATAAATAAAGATTTCAGAATAGATAATAGATGATTTTTTGCACATTTATAAATGCACGTAAGGCATTTTAAAAATACACACAGACACCACACATTCGTGTTTACACATTGGGAGGCAGCCAATGAATGTAATAAGCTGTCTATTATCCATGCTACGCATGTAGGCTCTACGTTGAGGGTTAGGTCGCACAATTAGAAAGTGTCGCTAGTGCACATTTGTGAATTACAGACATACTACTTTATTTATAAAAATCAAACATACACTAAGTAAAAGCTTGAACTGTTAGCTACTTTTCAACATAATCGCTGCCAATGTTAAGGCATTTATCCCAGCGACGCACAAGCTTTTGTAAACCCTCTTCGTAAAAGGTGCGATCCAAATTTGTAAAATGTTGCCGTACTTCCTCTTGAACTTCGTCGTCGTCTTGAAACCTTTTACTCGCCAAATAAGCTCTCAGCGGTCCAAACAAATGAAAATCAGAAGGAGCCAGGTCTGGACTATGGGGCGGATGGACAATAACTTCCCAATTGTGTTTCCGAAGCCAGGCCTTCGTCTGATTTGAGGTGTGCGATCTTGCATTGTCATGCAACAACCTGATTTCTTTCGTCAATCTTCCTCTTCTTTTTTTCCGAATGGCTTTGTGTAGTTTTTCGAGAATTTGACAATAAATATCGCTGTTGATTGTCCCTTTCGGTGCTAAAATCTGTATGAGCAAAATCCTTGCATATCCCAGAACACAAATGCCATTGTTTTTCTTTTGCAGACTGCTGAACTTTGAGTCTTTTAGGTGTTGGTGAACTCGGATGTTTTCACGTCATCGAGTCTTTTTTTGATTCGGGGGTACTATGGTGTACCAAAGTTTCGCCTTCTGTACTATAGACTCGAGAAATCCGTTTTCCTGACGATAGCGCATTAGAAGCTCCATTGCCGCCGCCATTCGTTGCATTTTGTGTTAGTCGGTCAACAGTTTTGGTACCCATTTCGCGGACACTTTTCGATAGCCTAATTCAGATACGATTTCAGTGACAGAGCTTTTAGGAATACCGGTCAGTAGAGCATTTTCCTGTATTTTCAACCGACGATCTTCTCGAATCAGCGTATTGCCCTTTAATTGATTCTCATCCGTTTAGAATATTTTCAATAAGTCATTGATGACATAGCTTCGATATGCATAAGTCATTTATCTAAAACGTACAGTAGATGACAGACAAATAAATTGATAAGTTTTGAGATGTCAGAATAACGAATACAAGCGCAAAATAACTACCAGTTTCTACTTTCTACCTACATTTGTGTAATTACCACGGAAACGAAAACATCTGTTCTGAAACATTTGTGTATTATTGTACGAAGATTGAAAAAACTGTGAGAGCCCTTCTCGTTGTGTAACTTTGTTCAGAATTAAGTTGTGTTAATGTTGAGTTACTCAATTTTCTCGGAGATGCCGACGTGGTAGATTGATTAACTGTCAAACTATCTAACGAGAGTTATGTTCAAACTACGTACTTACGCTTGCTGCAAATCACACAGCGCTAGATAGTTTCAAATAATTTATGATATAGTATATAAGTATACGCTTGCAAATTATTCCTTATTAAATTCGATGTTAATTAAACTTAATATTTATAGATTGTATTTTCCTTTTTTTAGTTCTTCACTTCTTTATTAAAACAAAATATTATCGTTACTGACGGCATAAAAGAATTGAATAAAAGCAAAGTATTCGTAGCTTCAATATGTATTATATAAGACATTTAACGCTAGAAAATTTCATATCAAAATCCATAATCAGAGTAATAAATATCCAAAAGTTTAACGAATATAATAGAACAAACGCTCCTAACGTTCAAAATAATTTGTTACTCGTTGGACTCAATAAAATTTTCTCCTTATAAGGCAACATATCGCACAGGAGGAAATTTAACAAGATATGTGGGTTTTCAAAGTCTTGGAATTGTGTTACGATTTTATTTTATTTTATTAATAGTTATCCATATTCGGTAAGCGGCTGAAGCGTACTGATTAGCATCAACTAACGTCGTTGGTCTTGTCAGGTCTTTGTACCTGCAAGCATTGGTCATTTGCTCTGAAATATTTAGGATCACAATTCCCAGAATTACGGAGGATGTTTTCGCCCTCGCAATTAGTTGTAATATTGTTGCATTCTATGCATTGTGTTGGTAATTTTATGAGAAAAGCCGTCCTAAAGTTTATTTAAAAAAGACAATTTTTAAATAAACAAGGAAAAAGGAAAATTGCCCGAAGGTAAACTGGCAAAATTTGTAGACAAAGGCAACTGAATTAGAAAGAAAAGCTCTCACTCAGACATAAAACAAATCCAATCTTGCTACTATATTATGTACTTAGTCTGATCTTGAAACCATAGAGATTCATTACGAATTTATTTTGATCTTACTTGATTTCTTCATTACTCCAATAGCTAAAGACGTACATTGTAGAATTTTCAAATTAGTAAATTCCCGTTATGGCAATAAATCACATTAATATTAGGTAACAGGATGGTAACATAGAATAGAGATGACTTTACAGTTATTTCTTTATACAAAAAGATAAAGGTCTGCTGTAGAAATTCATGAACGAAGGCGGATTAAGATGAAATTAACCTAACCAGAGAAAAAGAGATTTAGGGAAAAAAAACAGAATTTTATTTTTCGACATACGACCCTTTAGGAGAGTTAGACGTCTAGCTCAATGCTTCTCCAATACGCGATACCCTCCAAAACTGAAAATGACGTATTTTAGTTCTTCATCTGAAGAAAATCGACGTCTTAGACGTGTGTTTCTTCAGCTTAGAGGAAGAGGAACTTGATCAAGGCTGTAAGGGGGTGTCGCAATTCAATAAAACCCCTATTGTTGATTTCTTGCAGAAGATCGTGAGTCTCATGAATTCGGCAATTGTCACGCACCAATAAAGTCCTTTTGGTCGAAATTGTAGAGCTCCATTTGTGAACAAACTTTTGCGGTAATAGTGCACTGCTTGATCATATATTCAATCCAAAAAGAAGATCCTCATTATTCCAAAAAATTGGGGCTATTGGCTTTGCCAGCAGATGCTTGCGCCTTTGTTTTTTATTTTGGATCCTTTGAGCATTCATTGCAAACTTTAAATCTTGATTTGTTGGGGATCCTTGTGGAACATCCCCGTTTTCATCGCCTTTTACAATTTTGCAAAAACGACCGAAAATTTCTTCGAAAATTCACTTGCACAATTTTTGGTTAGGAGTCGAGATTCTCGGAATCCAGCACGCTGACACTCTATTCGACCCCGAATCCTCGTGGAAAATAGGAAAAAAGGATTCTTTGCGTATTTCTATTTTATTTGAGATATCCGAAACTTCGATTCTTCGATCTATTAACACCATTTTACTTCGATTTTCTTCATGTTTTCTTTGGACCCGGTCTCAAATCGAATGGATTCTGTACCACAGTTAAACTGCTTGAACCAGAATTTTATTTCAAAATATGTTGAAACATTTTCACCATATATACAGAAGTATGTACACAACATATATTATGCCATTATACATTCGTGTGTAATTTTTAGCTGATTGCCTTCTCTTGTTCAATGGTTTATTATTGCGCGTTTACAGCTGCCAGAAACCATAAAAGTGATTTGATTTAGAGTGCCTCCGAAGTATTGATGTGTTGCTGCAAAGGTGCACTGCGTTTGAAAAATATAGTAGTCACACAAAGAATAGCACACCACTGCGTCCGATAATTGAAGATCTTTGTTCCAGGATGCACTCTTTTGCGACCAAGTTTGAACTTGGTCGTCTTCCGGTTGGGCATGTGCAAGGTGTATTACAAAACAGTTGATTATGATATGATTATGTTGTTTGATTATATTACTTAGTAGATGCAAGAGAACACTGTATGTTCGCCTATTAATATATAGTTTTATATAGTTTTGAATACGGATCGGCGTTTATCTCATGCTTTGCTCCTCATCTAATACATAGATCTCATCTTCAGCTATCAGCAGCTTCTGGACCAAATGGCTGGTATGTAATAAGGCTGAGATAATAATTTTCTTTTCATGGTTAACAGCCACAGCCATGGATTACAGTAATTTAACCAACAAATATTTATTTTGACAGCTGAAACTCCCCTCTCTCCCACACCGTTTTCGCATGTTTACGCCTAAGACAGTTTGAAAATTGTTGAGAAATTCGTGTCACGTGGTACGCTTACGGAGGTTATAGACCACGTCCTTTATTTTCGAACGGACCCTTACAACATTTTTTTTTATGGAAAGGAATAGAAAGTACTATGTATTCTATGTTGTAATACTTAAGTGTTGAGTAAAAGAAATTAAATAAAATTGCTAAGACTCTGTGTCATCTATATTTAAGTTTGGCTAAAGCTACTACGAAAATGGGTTTTCTTTGTCAATAACGGGAAGAATGTCTTCGCCTTTCGTGTATTACAAAATGAACAAATTGTGATGATTTCGTACACGCACATACCTGCTAATCTTTCCCTAGCTAGACGCGGTTGTGCGGCTAATAGTAGTAAATCAGCTCCTATTCCACCGGCCAATCCGCCGCCTAACGTTGCCAATTGATCGTTCGCGTCTCCCGTTGGCAGGTTGGGATTCGTATAATCCCGAGACTTGTCGTTGTTGTACTTGACATTCAACGAAGCCATTTTCGAGTAGTCTATTCGCAATGTACAGCAACTGTTGTAAATGTTCTGGCCGTCGAGAGCCTGCTTAGCGGCTTGCGCCGATTGCGTATCGGGGTATTGTATCAGCGCTTGGAATGAGTCTGAAATACAAAAGAAAAATAAATTAAAGAAATCGGTAATATAAGTAATAAACGGGTATTTAATGGGAATACATGTAACTTTCAAACTAACTAGAAAATTCCTCTTGCACAAAGATTGCTAGCATGTGTGGGCAATATAGTATTAATAGCGACAGATCAAAGAAGTCTGATAGAAGCACCGGCAAACCTAGGGCTAGAACTTATAGAGAGAGGTTCGAAAATTAACACAAGTAAAGCTCACGTAAAACACTTGGCGATAGAAAATAGAGCATTTGAGGGAATAGACCACTTCAAACACCTGGGAGTTGCTATCAATGGGAAAATGTGAGGAACGTGGAAATTGGAGAATGCATTAAGGCGAGAATAATTAGAAGTTGTTAGGTAACCGTAAGATTAAATTGAAAATGTATAAAGTATCAATAACACCAGTAGTAAACTATGCTCCCGAAACAATGTGCCTCGCAAGAAGGGGTGAAGAGCGTTGGTGGACATATGAGAGAAAAGTGCTAAGAAAAATGCTAGGGCCTAGGTATATAAACGGAGGATACAGACAGTACATGAATTATGAATTAGAAGATATAATGGGAGGGGAGGATCTAGTAAAGCTTACTAAAGCACAGCGGTTATAATGGCTTGGGCATATTCAAAGGAGAGAACATGATGCAATAATCAAGAAAGTAACGGAATGGAAACCAGAAAAAAAGCCAACCTAGTGGCCAAAATCAAAATTATAAAACCAAATGCACCCAAACAAAAAAATGGCAGTGGAAAACTGCACAACTGAACAAATAAAGGATAGGAAGAAATAGAAAGCTCTCACTAAATAAAAGGTGTAACACAGGTGGTGGCTAAATTTACTTTTGTTTTTAAGTTTGACATCCACATATTATCTGTGTTGGTATCTATTATTTCGGTGTTGGCATATTTTCTTTCGTATTCATTCATACTCCTTCACGTTTCGCTTTATATTGGGTAAGTGAATAGATTTTGCTAGTTATTTATTATATGACAATGCTTTGAGGATAACATGGGCGGTTATGATGTTAACATAACATCTCCTTTTAGCGTGCAACATATACAATTACAGTGGCTTCAAGCGTGCTTGTTTGGTATGTGGACCCATAGAATTGTAATGAAGATGATGCATTAGTTTCCATAATACCTTGAAAAGTACGTTTTATATTTTGGCAGTGCAATGCAGATTGCAGCAAAGTGATTTTTCAATTCGAAGATGTGGCAAAAGAGCATATACGGCTGAAATAAATTCTGAGAAATTATCTTTACCAAGCATTGTTACATAGGTTGTAGATTCCGACCTCATGCTGTATCAACACTTTTCCCAATTCCTGGGTTGACAAACGAAGAAAAATTAAATATATAAGTTTAACTTATTGTATATTTGGTATTGTGTTTTCTGATGATATCAGTTCAACAAACCACGAATAATAAACAGACGTGGATAGATGTAGATTCCACGGATATGAATGCGTTTTTGGAGATTTTGCTATTTATGTCATTGAAGTCATAGTCATCCTCACAACCGATGGTCCACAGATCAACCATTGGGTCCCTATGCATATATACCAAGCTATGATGAGCAGAACACGTTATCAGGACATACACTGAGAGTCGTGATTTGGTGAACTTCTTGGGAGGATCTCGAAGAAAACTCAAGGACGAGCTTGCACCCATCCGTAAGAATATTTTAGCAAAAGTTTTCAAGTTGTGTTTTTTAGTAATCTGTGTTTCTGCCCTTTTGTTTTGTTTTTTGTAGATTAAGGCTTGATGAACACACAAGTTAAAAACATATTCGGATCTAGTTCTGACGGCTAGGGTATTTTATTTAAAAAAATAAGAACAAATTTTCCTAATATCCTCTCAACTCAACTCTGCTCGCGAGAAGTTCGTGAAATAAAGAATCTAATCGTGTCTGTTGATTGTAGAATACTGAAAGGGTAATCGAACCAAAATCTCGTTAATGAAAAAGATGATGGAATCGAATTGCACAATAACTGGAGAGATTTTTACTTGAGAATCACAATACAGGGATAAATGTACCGCAAGCTTTATTTGTAAAGAGGGGAGACTGGGATGCATGCAAGACGCGTCCCACTTATATTGTGAATTCATGATTTAGCATTTGCACACGAAGCTGCTAGAGCTGCTCTTGGTGCACCGCTTACAATATTTACATACCTAGATAGTAGTGTAACTAACGAATTGTAAGCGTCAAATTCTGCTGCTACGTTTATTATTCAACATAAGTATGTGTGTATGCATGTATGCAAGTGTCTAATAGTGTCTATAAAAGACTTTGTAGACACGTGTACTGGTTGTGACAATGGAGTGCAGAATATCTGGTTGCGAGTATTATATCGTTAGTCAATTTAGACATTTACAGGTTTTTCAGAAAGATTGCGTTACATGGTATGTCTGATATGAACGTAAATAAACATATATTTTAAAAAATAAAAAAAGCTCGATATAAAACGCAATAAAAAGGACATTTTATAAAGTTCAAGATTTTTCATTAGTTTTATTGGTTCACCCCACACTAAGAATATGTTTCTTTCTTAACTTTTTATAAAGCTTAAGTTGTTTTCTTAGCCCTACTGATTCACCCTACACTAAGAAAAACACAAGCTTAATAGAAAGCTAAGGAAATAAAGTGGTTTTATTCTAGTGTGTGCTGAACCAATAGAGCCAATGAAAAACCTTGAGCTTGATATTTCATAAATAAGGTATTTATCATTAAACAGTTATTTAATTACACTCTAATTGTAATAATATTACAATAATTACCATTGTAAGATTGTATCGTAATATTATATAGGCCTTTTGTTCGTTATTTTGCTATATATTTACCATCAGAGCAAAAACGATTGATGTGTCTAGAGTTTGCAGCATCATTTTCTCCCATTCTCATACCTGTTATTACGTGTCGGGCATAATAGTAGCAGTATTAAACTCAAAATACCTTCAAGTGTTGTATTTTTCATGTACTCAACACACGAGAGCTGCTCTATTTCCGCTGAGCCTATCTGGCAGGCTATGATATTTTGAAACAAATCTTGCTTGCGTTTTTAGCCCAGTTGTTTACAGGTTTAATTATGGTGAAAGTTGTCTTATAATATATTGGAGGGTTTTTAACATACATAATTTTAGAGTAATTCTTTGCCCAAAAAATCATGGAATTGAATAAAGACCATTATCGAATTGTGATTTTTTACAAGCGTCGATTAAGCCGTAAAGAATGCCTCGAAGAAATCAATCGAGTGCTTGGCGACAAATTGTGTTTTTTTAGCTACTGTAAAGCGGTGGTACAATGAACTTCAACGTGGTCGACTTTCCTTAAACGACAACTTTCTAACTCCTAAGCCAAAAAACAGCAGTTACCGAAAGATGGTTGAAGAGGTCTGGCATGTACTGCCAGGAGTATCAAGCAACTTTAACGATTTGGGTGAAAGTAATCGACACCATTTTACATAAACATTTGATGGTAAGCTTTGTGTCCGTTGAATTCCCCACAATGTGACTCCAGCTCCAACAGAAAATCGTATGGCAGTGTGCGGATCTGCACTGGATGGACACGTTTGGTATACAACATGATTCCGAAAGAAAGTAACAGTTGAGAACGAGTCGGCTGCTACAAAAATTGTTCCTGAAAAAAGCCGAAACAAAATGATGATCAATTTTTTGGAATTACTGGACGCGTTTCTACTGTGGGGGGATCGTTGTGCTATTAATGCTGTATGGTACAAGGTTTGTTTGCCTCAAGTTCTCCAAAATGTTCGCGAAAAAACGTGAAAGAGGAAGGATCATCTTTCAGCAAGATCACACCCGGAAGCATACTGAAGCTGGAGCAACTGAGTATTTGAGTGCCCAAAACATTAAAGTAATGGGTCATTCGCCGTATAGCTCAGACCTAGCACCTAATGATTTCTTCTTATTTCTGCGTGTAAAGAATAAGTTACGGAGTACGTTCAACATCGGCCGAAGAAGCGGTTGACGCATTTAAAAATGAATTAAATAACCTAACGCGGAAGATTGGATGAAATGTTTGGAAGATTGGTTTTATGGATGCTAAAATGCATTGACTGTGGAGGGAAATACTTTGAACAATTTTAAATGAATGTGTTTTGTCAATAAATTTATTTTACTAGGCCCAGCGGAAAGAGAACAGCCTTCATATAATACAGTATACAACACTTAACATCTACCATATTAAAACAAGATCTAAACTTAAATATTACTAGCAGAATAATCCGAAGAAGGTTAAAAGAAAATAATTTGATAATCAAAAGCTTAAAGAGGTGTTACTTCTAGAAAAAAAGTTAGGCGTCGTTTTGCATTTAGAAGAATGGCGTAAGTTTCTTTTGTAAAATAAAACCGTTCTGCTTGGTTCGAGCGGACGTTAGAAGACCAGCAAATACAGCTGGTAGCAATACACTTTGAAACCTGTAAATGGTTTGGGTATGTTTTCCTCATTATGGTCTGGGGCCCATACTTTGGATTCGCGACATTTTAACGCATGACAGATATATTGAAATACAATAGAATGTGATGCCGCCCTATGTTGAGGTGGAAATGCCACTCAAATCGGTTCTAATGCAGGACAACGATCCCAAACGTACCAGTCGATAAATGAAGAACTGGACTAGCCCGGACCTCAATCCTATGGCGTCATGCCTCAATGAAAAAAAAATTACAGCTTGATGATCAGGATGAATGTGCCTAACGGTAGAAAAAAAGTGAGGTATCCCACTGATTTTATTTTTGAAGCAAATATAGGGAATTTTAAATTTTATCGGGCGATGAGACAGGTTGAATTTGGGTTTTTATTTTTCTAATAGTATTTTTTTTTACAATTAAAAATGAAACCATTGGTTACTATTTCTTTACGAATATAATACATATATGATATATTTAAATTACTTCCTGGTTTAAATTATTTATCCCACTTGTGCTAGTAATAACACGATGTTTAAATACGGGGAGGTATATTTGAAAAGTAATAAAACAATATTTCAAATAATATAAATTCGGGGAAAAACGAAATGTGTACATAGGTTTCCATTTATTCCGTTTTTGGGAATGTAATTAACCCAGCAGTGATGAAAAATAACGTGTTGTTGTTATCTCGGTAAAGGGTCATAAAATATGCAAATGTATATTGCAAATAGTCATTGCCTAATGCGACTATAAATGTTTATATGTTCTACTAAAAACTATTACGTTATTACATATTTATCTGTATGAAATGCTGTCAAACATTGACAAGTACACTGAGAAAAAGGAATTTGATAAGTTAACAAAAATGGAAGTCTTCTTCAATTTTAGAAGAATTCAATCAATTTTTGCTTGAAAATTACTTAAATTATGTCCGCTCTTGCAGCGACATTATTTGATTCAAACAATTTGTCAATCTAGTCAATCTATTGTAGAACATATAGCAAGCATGTATTTGCTAGTTTAACAGATTTCATAGTTTGAAGTAACTACAACATATACAATGAAGTAAACAAATAGCTATATTAACATTCAAACATTACAATTTCCGTTTAACAATATTTATACAACGAATTAGATATATCGACGTGTCAAACGAAGACTATCGTAACTCAAATTTTCCACAGCAGACGATTTATTCAGCTAATCTTTTCCCTGGAAGAAGGTAGTATTCAATATACTGTGACCAAAATTACACGTCTGCATTGAATAGTATCTCCGATTTGTATGCACAGCCCACCGAAGACAATCGTATCTTGAGTTACTATATTCTTCGAAGTCGATTAACGGGTTAGTATCAGTCGCATCCCGAGTTACTTTAGTTTTCGGTGCAATTTTAAGGTTAGGTGTGGTTAGGTGAAGTTTGCATAAATTTTGTTGTAACAACAAAAATGTGCTCCAGGAAAAAATTTATTTTGAAACTTGCTAGGGAGTCGTATAGTAATGTTGAATGTGATGTTTTACCTGAATTTTGGCAATTGCAAAATCATAGAGGACAATGGGATTTTGTTGCTCCTAATGTAAGGCAGGTAGCCAAAAGAACAAGTGACTGTTACTGCCAACTCCCAGTGTCGTAGAACTTTTTCTCGGGAATATTATTTCCTTATCCGCGGTGAGGAAAAACGTATTTGCAAAGTTGTTTTTGGGAATTCCTAATAATTCAGAGGCTTGGGTAACTACAGCATTAAGCAAATTAAAAGAAGGTGGAACATTAGAAAAAGATATCGTCAGTATAGAGATATTTTCAGTAACGAATTTAATATTTCTTTCTTTAAGACGAAGAAAGACCAATGTGACACTTGCACTGTTTTTAATTTGGCCCCGAAAGCGGAAAAGAAGAAAAACTTTGTGCAAAATATGAGCTTCATTTAAAAAATAAGACCACAGCCAGGAATTTGAAGAATTCTGACAAAGATCTTTCAATAAACGATAAGAGTGCATGCGTAGTTTGCTTTGATCTTCAAAAAGTTTTAGCTACTCCACAACCAAATGCCTGATTTCTATTACAAGAGCACGATTTCAACATACAATTTTACAGTTTACGGCATAGGATCCACGAGGGTTACTGCCATGTGTTGCATGAACAAATACAAAAAGGAGTCGCAATGAAGTTGCCAGTTGCCTCTGGTAACTTTTGGACTTGAAAACTAGAAAAGCAGTGAAAAAAGGAATATTTTATTTGGACAACTGTGCTGGGCAAAATAGAAATCGCTTTATATTCTCAAAGTTTGCCTTTGCCGGCGTACATTTTCAAATTGACATTATACACAGATTTCTTGGAAAGGGACATACTCAAAATGAGGGTGACAGTATGCACGCAGTCATTGAGAATGCCAAAAAAACGACAACCAGTTGTGTATGTGCCCGAACAGTGGGTTACTTTAATAAGAATGGCCAAAACAACTGGAAAGGTTTACGACGTTACAGAGATGTGGCAAGAGGATTTTATTAATTTTAAAATGTATACCGAAAATGAAAATTGGAAAATTAATGTAGACAGAAACCCATTCAAAGTGAGCCAAATAAGGGACATTAGATTTTCGTACGAAAAGCCATACACTATACAATTCAAGTATGAATTTTGTGGCGATTTAAAGAGTAGTGACATCAGGAAAAATTGTAGATTATCTAGAGGACGACCCTCCACTATTAGTAAGTTCCCTCCAAAATTATGGTACGACGGTGTACTACCAATAGACGACAAAAATATTAAGGGATTATTCAGGTTGTGTGATAATGACAAAATACCCATTCTGTATCATGCCATTTAGAAGTCTGATTTCAAGAACATCCGTGACTACTGAAAGTGAAGAAGCTACCATCGTTGAAGTGGAGAGTGAAAATTCTGAATAAAAACAAGTAGCTGCGGTCAAGAAATAATTTAGCATTCAAGTTAACAGACTGTTGTATTCGTTCATTTAAATAAAAGTCGTCAAATAGCATCTGTGTAACAAATATTTTAAACAAAATCTTCAACAAATACTATAATAACTCGTTCAAAGGTCACTTAGGGAGGAAATAAAAAAATGTGTGGCATTTCTGAAATTATACAGTTAAATACAATACTGCGAAACAAGTCTGGAGCAAAAGCGAGTGACTACCACCCAGACACGATAAAAAAAGTATGGCAGATGATTAGAAGAGAAACATACTAAACTTGCCTTTGAATTCGATCGTGGTAGATAATGCATGCTATCACAATATACAAAAAAAATCAAGTTCCAACAAATAATAGTAAGGAAGGCGAAATGATCGTTTGGTAAAGGCCAAAATTACTTTTGATACTTGATTTTAAAGCCGCAACTACATCAAATCATTAAACAATATAAACGTAATTTTTTTCTTAAATGTTTGGATTAAGAAGACAGGGGTGTTGAGTATATACCAACGAAAAATGTTGTCGAACTGAGCAATTTTTGTTTGAATGAACCAATTCATTTTCTCAGTATATACAATTTTGAAGTACTAATTTTTAAGGGAAGCTTTCATTCAAAAATGGCCACTGTAATAACTTACTATAATTAACAATAATACAAAAGAAAAATAAATCTTTCTGGGATTAGTAAAGCAAAAAGTAGTAATGACTGGATCATATTTTGCACTAAATAATAATAAAGTGAAGTAATATTGGGATCCATCAATTTCTAAATCAAGGGGATAATTTTATAAAAACAATATTTTAAAAAATCTGTTGATCTGAGCTGCTCAAATAAAAGGAATAAGAAGAAAAACAAAGTTAACTAACAGTAAAATATTAAGAATTCCGAATAGATCCGAACAAAATGACCTATGAAAACAAATGGAAACGACGCTTACTACACCAATTTATACTGAAGGTTTTGGTCTGAGACTGAAATAACGAAGAAAATATGCTTTTACCCACTTTTGAGACAGTCTTTATAGCTGAAAATATTCTTAAATCGCGCAACATTGTATTTTGTAGGCTTTTTTGGAAAAAGAAATGGAAAATAGGATAATGATCGGGTTTTTGAATGAAAGGAACTAATTTTCAAATTTGGAGAACACTTTTTTAAATTTTACATCAATCTGCTCTCAATAAAATATATTTGCCTACATGCGCTTCCTATTATTGTAATTTTTTAGAGAGAAATAAACGAAAATATACTTACTATTTTTCGTAAATGTCACGATTTTTAAAACTTTCCCAAATCTTTGAAATATCTGAAACAAGAGACACGCTTTATTGAACAATCCGAGCATATATCAATTGCGTAACTTACCACGTATAAAATATCTAAACTTATGGGGTATATCATATGTTCAATGATTACTCGCAGTACGGTGTTGGGGCCACCTTGGATATCCTGGCCATTCGTAATGGCTGGAGTTGGAGTTGCAGGTGTCGCCGCATTTGTACCCGTTAAAGCTTGCGCGGCTTGGAGAGCTGCCTGCGCGGATGCGTTCTGAAAAGACAAAAGTCCCTATTTACGATTATGTTTTGTTGATACTAGCGAAACTTAAATAATAATATTTAGGTTACAATAAAAATCGGTATCGTTTGTTGCTATTAATTTAATAAATACTCCAATTAGATTTACGGAATCATTATTAAAGGGTAAGGCATACCTTACATAATAATAATATAGGTTGCCTCATTGTAATAAGAACATTACAAGAAACGTCAAGAAAGATATATATATATATATAACAAATACAAAATTATGAAACAGTTGCCACAAACAACAGATTAAAATTATATATATGACATACATGGTGCAATGGCACGAAAGTAAACCTGTACGAAACTGAGCGTTGTTTATAAAAGATATTTTTCCGTATTTTTTCAACATCACTTGCATCAGCCGATGCTACCTCGTCGCTTACCAAGTGTTTAAGTTTACTTTTGGCTCATTGTACATACGGTAAGCGCCAAAATATGCGGTATTGGATTTCGCACCGTTCTTATGCGCATCGGCGTATTATTGGGTGCATTCAGGGAGTTCTGGCGCTGTACGACGCTAGAAGTCCCTAGCGACAGCGCTAGAACTGATAGAACTGTGCAATTTCACCGCTTTCTCTGGCGCATGTACGTTGGTTTGACCATTTAAAAAGCCGAGCTTGCTCTTGTTACTCTTGTGATAAAGCATTCATGAAGTTACACAATTATACTTAATAAAAAAACCAGCAATATTTTTAAATTGTCGGCTCAATCGATATCCATGCAGTTTTAGTACAAAACAAGGTTAATATAAATCATGTGTAAATATTCAAATTATAATCGCTGCGAACGATGAGGAAGCATTAAGCTGTTCTTTTTTAACAACATATTACTACGCTATGTGCAGTTTTATAAGGATTGCGGTCACTTTTCCTTTTTCTTTAGACAACGAGCACATTACCGACAAAGAAATTGAAACGTTTATACTTTTTATATGTATATTACGTGTTTCTAAGTACCTACAATAATAATTTCTATGGTTTAAACTAATACAAAAAAAAGCATTACTTAGTGATTTAACATGATTCCCATGTTTTTTTTGAATTCGTATTTGAATGGTTAGCGCCTATCCCCACTCTCCGCTAAGTCTGCCAGCGCAATTTATTTTCGCTAGGCAAGATGGCGATCGCTAGATCCAGCGCAGCACAGCGCCATACGACACCGGAACTCCATGAACGCACCCATTGTATCAGCGTTATGTGTTCGTAGAAGTGCAAAGAACGTTGTGTTGTGAGGTTGGAGTTGAAATGGGTCTTACGGCGGAGGAAAGAGTAGCTACTGTGGACCATTATTTTCGCTCGTACGGAAATGGCAATCAGGGTGGACCGAGTTTGAAATTAGTGGCAGAACAATATCATGAACAATTTCATAAAGCAGTACCAAGTAACACAGTAATGCTTTCTATTGTTACGAAATTTCGTAATACCGAGAGTGTATTGTGCCAATGGAAGGGAAGGTCTGGTAGGCCAGTAACTGTGAGAAATGAAAATCATGGACGTGTCGTCAATCAGGATTTGAAGTCACCTGAGCGAAATCTTCGACGAACATACTTGAAATTAAATATCAGCAATACGTCTCTTCGACGATTGTTTATAGACGTAGATGGATTTCCAAATTCATATTTCACTGAGGATGATGATGGTATACCTCTTATTGTTATCTAGGCACGTTAAAGGGAACATCGTGCCCAGGGCATTTATCCGGAACCTCTGAAGGTTTTGTCGTGGCAGGAACCTTCGGATGGAAAGACAATGGTTTCATGAGAACGGGGCGACTAGTCACAGCGCTCATCAGTCTATAGCAGTGCCGCAAGAAACTTTTTAAGGGCGAATCATATTCTGCGAGACTGGTTTCAACTACCGATCACATTCCCCTGATCTTACACCACCTATGGGGTATGTTAAAGGAGAAAGTATTCAGCCGTTCAGATCCACCCAGAACTGGGAATGCATTACATGAGAAGATCGTCTCGTTTTTCAGAAATCTGCAGCAACCTGTGTTTTCGAATATGTTTGAAAATCTACGGGTCTGTCATGAACAGTGTCTACAGCCCATATTTTGAACACATACTATAGAAATAAAATTGAGTAATAATTAATATATGTATTGCTCCAGTGCTGTATATTTTGGGGCATACTGTATGTATGGGATATAATAGAAAATTATCGTTTCGACTTGTTGGTATTTACAATAATTTGCTAACTATTTATAGAGAATTTTAACTGTTGGAATTTTAGTTTTCCGGTTCTCGCAGTGGAACAGTTCAAACGGTTGTTTATACATTTTATAAACAGACAGTTCTAAATGAGAGTTGTTACGTTAACAAGTTATTTCAGTTGTTGGTTTTCAACTAATTAAAACTTAATATAAAAAAATCATATCTCTATGTTAATTCACATCTACATTATTTCTTTAAATGTAGGTGCATTTGCACAACATTAAACAATTGAACTACGTTTAAACTATAATTGAGCATAGGATACTTCTACTTCATCACACATTTCTGTAGGAACATTAAACTAAAATAAAGTCAATCAACAATTGAACAGTTCCAATGCAAAATTTTAAAACTCAGTTTGGGATGATCCATATTTTCCCGAAGGGAATACTCTTTTTTTGATTATTTTTATTTATTGCATATTGAACTACAGTGTAATCCGGCTATAATGAACTTCGGGGAACCAGTAAAATATGTTCAATATATCCGGGGTTCACTAAATCCGAGGTTAATACATTGATAACACTGGTTAACAATATTTTGTCCCGAGCACAAAATTGTCTATTTCCCATATACTTTTGCATGCTGAAATCAATTATGTTTTCAGAATTTCTCCATCACCCTTAGTTTTTATGTTCCAG
>JARFOC010001309.1:185397-209720 GCA_031763485.1 Osmoderma eremita
GAATTTCTTAGCCTATTTATAGGCCTTATTTTAAATCTTCGTTTTCTAGCACTCACATTTCTGATAACGTAGGAGCACAACCAGCAACTCCAAAAAGCATATCTTCGCATTTTTCATATATGCTATAAATAGAGGTTAGAAGTAGGTTCATAATTTTAAAATTTGTTTACTTATCCCACGCGTGCGCATTAACATTAATGTTCTTTGCAGCAAATACTTTATAAATCATCTCCATTTTACTACCGTTGCGGCCACAGTTACTGTACCAACAACTGTTACTGTTGCGGATAAGTTTATAATTCCAGCATAGCCTGACCGGCCTTGCGTATCTTTAGTTCAAGGCATTATTTTTGTTTCATATAGAGCACTACTTTAGGGAGCTTTTGTATGTAATGAGTAATACACGTTTGTTGTGTTTAAATTCCGTTCAATGGTGTTATATGGAAAGCTGGAGCCACTGTTCTCCCGTTTTATGTCACTTTAAAATCACTTTAAGACCACAGAGACAATTATTGAGTTTTCCAATGCCCATAACATGAAATTAGTCTGTTTATAAAGTGATAGGCAATACGGAAATTTTCTTAAAATTATTACTGTTCGAATATCAACACAATAAATCAGCAAAAAAAAAAATCGGCGTTTGATGTAACACCGATTTCGAGAGGCGGCTAGTGAGTATTTTTAATGGGTGGGTGGCGGTAGCCACAAACTCTGAACATTATTATTATTATATTTAATGGGTGGGCAGCAGTAACCACAAACGTTGTAATTTATAACGTCTTACATCTCTTACGAAAATAAAGATTCACCTTAACTCCCTTCCCTTGCTTACATCGTTTATCAACACCAAAAGTAGTTAATTTTTTCCGGTTGATATTATTAATGTCTGAGTCCGATGTTAAACTAACAGTAACCCCAAGCAGCAAAATTCAAATTTGCCGCCATTAAATTTAGTAACTTCAATATTAAAGCATGAAATTGCCTACAATTTTGTATTACATCAATGGGTATTTTAATATCTTTAAGTTGAAGTTACTAAAAATAATTGCGGCAAATTTGAATTGTGCTGCTTGGGACACCATCGAGATGTGTTTAATTTTTACTTTTTGGCGTTGACAATTTCTTAGGAATCCTTCCGAAGAGTGTAAAATATTTCTTTTTGATGCGATTTTATCAATTTTTGTGTGACATTTTACATATTTTTAGAAAAACTACAACTATCTTTAGATCTGTAAAATTTCTTTGTGTCTACCTTCAACACTAAAATAAATAAATGTGTATGCAACTTCTAAAAGTGTTCATGTTTGTTTGAAAAACTGATTAGTGTTCAAATAAGACAACTGTTCTTCATACACAGAGTTTATAATAAAAAAAGAAGCATGTTTACAACGGTCTGAAACTGTAACGGTCACAAAACAGAATGCTACCTCGCTACATTCTTAAAAATTGGATTAAAAGTGCTAGCGAGCAAATGCACTAACACACAATGCAGTATGTATTATAATTAATTCATCGGCTCATCAGCAAATGATATAAAAGTTCCAATCAACAAGATATTCCCAAAACATCTAATGTTATGAATGAATGAATTTGTTTGAGTTTACCTTTGTAGAGGCGCAACAATTATCAGCGATTTTATGTGAACGTTATTTGTTTATGATTAAGTTTCCTGGTCGTCACTTCGGTCGCACAATAGAGAATACCGTGACTGCTTGTAAATGATGCTTTTGCAACCCCAACAATAAGAGGACTGACATAGGTGGCGTTTTCAAGGCATGTTAACTTTAGAATCTACGTATAAAAGTGATGCAACAACACTTGCCAACATACCTCCACTTTCGATTGAAGTGCTGCTGAAGCATATTAAACTTCTGGAATGAAATTGAAGACTTTCCACCCAAACTAATAATGAGTGATGAAGCCCATTTTCATTTATGTGGTCGTGTTAACCACCATAATCCTCGTTATTGGTAAACGGCTAACCATAAACCCCATCTACTAGACATCTTTGCATCCCCAAGAAATTACTGTCATAACATAATATCAGAATAAGTGGTGGATATATATATATTTTTTGAAGATTTCCTTGATACATGGTAACGGTCAAAACTGAACGCTTATAGAGCGATGATCAATGAATCTTTTTATACTCAAGCTGGATACATGCAACACAGCACAGACAGCTTTTTGTCTTATGCGTTAGATTTTTCCGGGCAGAGTAATCCATTGTTCTGGAGATTTGTCACGGTCAGTCAGATCACTCGATTTATTTCCTTGGAGATATTTTAAGCCATTGGTTTATCCAAATAAGCCACAGACATTATAACAACTAAATGAAAATATTCCACATAAAATGGACCATCTTACCTCGGATATTAGCCACAATATCATGAGTTTGTATCAATAAGATTTAATGAAAGCTTTACATAAAACATTCACTTTTGGTTATTTAAGAGCAAAGCTATAGGCTAAAGATAATCGAATGATGACTCGTATTAGGAAAAATATGTTTCAAAATTGTTAAACGTACAACATTATCTTTAATTAAATTCTCTGTAATTAATTTCAATGACTGAATGGTATAGTATTTCCATTCAAATGAAGATCGAAATGTATTGTTTGGGAGAATATTCCTGAAGGATATTAGGGGTTGTGACGCCTCGAAGATCGAATCATATTCTTTTCTTTTAAGTAACAACAAAACTATTTTTTAAACTCCGATAAAAAATAAACAAATCACCATAATGCCGATATTAATAATCAACATTTATAATATTGGCACTTCTGATTGGATATCAGCTTCTTTAGTAATATGTTCTATGTCGTTCTAGCAAAAATGTCCCACTCTAAAACGACCTGCATACTTCCGAAGAAAATTTGTAATACTTACAACTACAAAAATAGAAGTTTGGTGAATGTGTTAGCATTGTCTAATCAATGTTCAGTTTAGCATACATTTGAAAGATTGAAAGAAGAAGACAAAATAGTAACGTTCCATTAGGGCACACAGTGTAAAATAAATTAATAATTTACACCTTTGATGTAAACCAGGTGTTACTCAACCAGTAGAGGGCTCTGAGTGCAAAATTTTATCTAATAGGAGGCTCAGAGTGTAAAATTCTAGAAGTCTGCATAGAGTATTTTTGATTTATATTACAATTCCTTTAGTTGTTAGTTCATTTGGTTTTTACTTATTGTTTAATAATTATCGTTATTTTTATTATTATTGTGTATTTCGTCTGTGAATATTGAGGTTTCCCGAATTAATTATTTTGTTAACGCTGAAAATGATGCATCGCCAGGTAACTGGACCCGACTGTACTTTTTGGTGTAATTGTTTTTGTTGAGTAGGGTAGATTAATATTAGAGCGAATTGTTTTCCTTCAGAGTCTTTAGTCTATAAGTTACTATTGTAGAAGTCAGTACGTGAATAAAATTATTGTTAAAGCTGGTTGGTGCGTTGTGTTTGAAAAATAAGTAGATCTACCAATTTTGTGGGGTAGGAGTAATCTGAACAGCGTGTATTCCATCTGGTAAGCAAAAAGATTAATTCCAATTGTATCTACATATAAGGAATGCGTTAATCGAAGCCGTCAGTTCGTGTCTTTTGCGCAACTTGTGCGCTCACTTTTTTAACAGAATTATAGTTGGAAATAGAACATGTGCTATTTAAAAATCTGCACGGCAAAATGCATACACTTTTTGGCATATTTTGTGTCTGACATTATGCGGAAAAAAGCTCGTGTAGAAGAACGAATAGAATTTTGATTGGCATTATGCATCCTATCAAGTTTGAAATATATGACATTTGACGCGGTAATCTGTTTAATTGGGTTCGCAGACCACCAGAGGGATAGACACACAATTTTAACTTTAAGTGCCCCAGCTCTCCTTACTATATTATCTCTGAAACTAATCAGCGTTTGGAGGATATTAGGGAATCTCAACATTCAATTTAATAAAACTTTGTACATCCATAAATAATTGTTAACCACCTATCATTCAAATGCGAAACTGTAATGTAGATACTCACTTTTTTAGCGTTTTCTTGATTATTATTATCCGCATGTGGTGCAGATGGTGCCATAACTGATACGTTGGTTTGTGACAATAGTTCGTCACTTCCTCTCTGAAAAGACAAATCAATGTTAGTATAATTCAATGCAATCAATATAGTTAAGTTAAAGTAGTCGTAATAGTTTCCTTAAAGAAGAGTTAACGTTGTTCTATAATAATAGATCTATGTATTTTGTCCTCTTCAAGGCTTTGTTGAAATAATAAAGAAAAAGTAGCACCAAATGTTTGTTCTTTACGCTTTCGTATATTAGTTGTAGTATACATTTTCATAAGATAACTATGTACTACTGTATGTGAAGTGCCTTAATCTTCCAGGCGTATTTTGAAGTCAGTTATTAATAAATACAGCTTCTTATCATCTAAGGGTTTATGTTATCCTTATTTTAATCGTACATGTCTTCTAATTCTTATAAACGTCAGTTTATAATCATCGTAGATATTAATGATTGCAGCAATATGATAAAATACTTTATATTTCATGCTTAATATCAAATGCGTGCAGTCTACAAATTTTGAGGTTAAGATACGTATTTTCTGGGCTTCTATTAGCATATTTATTTTCCCAATCACTAAGAACTAACAACATTAACACAGTATGCAAGTTTTAATATCTGCAATGTGAGAATTAATCCTCTTATGGTTATTTTAACATGTCAATTAATATCTAGTAAAGAATTTGGAAACCCTCATGTGAATGTACTAATTTCAAAGAAACATACAATAATACAATATTTAGTATTTATGAAACTACTTGCTTTGCCTGAGTAACATCTTGGAGGGATTTCGATTTTTAGAAAACTATTTTTCATACTTTCATTAATGTAAACTACCGACATATTAACTACGTTTTGACAGATATAAAGCTAAACTAATCTAATGTCATGTCATTTTTAAGACAAGTTAATAAATTGCTTTTCGTAATTGCTGCATTGCTATTACAGTCTTATTAAAATACGAATGGTGTTTTAATGAGGTAATGTTTTGGTAACAGCAGGCATATAATTACTCTAATAGGTTATATAAAAGTTATTTATGTATTAACGCCTGGTGTCTATTAATTATATCTAACCTAATACATGTTTGTATTCAAATTCGATTCATCGTTCACAGTTGAACTCACAGATGTCCCTGACAATTTTTTTTTACAAATTCCAATTTTTTTTGGTGGAAGTGGGTAATATTACAGCATAATACCTAAACTGTATTATGATCTTGCAACAATGAAGCTCGGCTATTATTTCATTAAGGAATATTTGTATTATTACATATTACAAAAGTTATGCACTGAAAATATTCTTTCGCGTGATATTAACACCAGGCAATACAAAGCACACTAAGCAAGAGTGAATTATCAACACGTAGTCCATCATAATAAAGCACGGCTAAAATCGATGGAAAATATTGATGAAAAAATTATAATCTCATTTTCCTTTGGGTTCCGGGTACTGGGGAGCATTGAATGACTGCTCCACATTAACGAATCCATTACCTTTAAACAATGCTCTTTCATAACAGGGAACTTATTCTTTGTGCTGCCAACCATTTGAAAAATGGCAGGACATAATCATTAGTGGACATAACATCAGGGTTATTTATAGTCTAGGCAAACGAATTCTTGTAAAAAGATAATGTCAAATGTAAATTTAATTAATATAATTAATTTTTTACAAAAAATGTACCTGTATGCCTCCCACAAATGTGTTTATTTAATAACTGTTATTATTATTTCTTTGTCGAACTGCATCAGTCTATTTAGTAGGTACACCGTTGAAATTCTCAAATACATCATATAGTTTTTAAGATATTATTTCAAATTCAACTGTAATAAGTATGTTAATATTGCTGAAAGAAAAGTTACAAAAATTGATATAACGTAGTGTAGATTTATATTTGACGTGAAACATTGTAAAACATGTATGTCTTATTTGTTAAATACCAAGTTTGACTTTCACTGGTTGTGACTCCGATATAAATTATTAACAAAATTGTGTACAGAAGCATTACTGTTTGTATTGATTATTTCTAACATCTTGATTAATTATAGGAAAATCTTAAATATGTGGTATTTTTGAATTAGCCATCTAACAGTGGGGAAGTTCTGACTATTGGCCACTTTGGGTGGGTTGGCGGAAACTGAAGTTCTGCATCCTGATGAAAGTTCGAGACCAGGTTTTCAGGCGGAATCTAGACAGTTTTATGCTATATTCAGAGATAACATAATAGTGGCTGTATTCTTATGTAGCCTTTGGTTATCTTATCTTATTATTAATTTAAAATAAAGCCGTTAAACCTATACATAAAAATATTTTTTGTAATTTGAAATAGATTTATTACATGTTCGCCAGGTACATTATTTTGAATGAGATACTTTGAAATAAGTTTTACTTTTATATATATTACATTTCTCTACACTTTTATATACATTTATTTGTGGATGGGCTTACAATGCTTTAAGACAATCAGAAATAAATGGTAAGAAATGGCTGCTTTCAATTACAAACATTATTTAATATTCAATAAGCAAAAAAAAGTAAATGCTGGCGACATCTAGACCTTCCGTACTAACAAATCAACATTTTTTTCAATTAGAGTTGCGCACTAGCGCCATCTGGCGGTGGCATAGAGTCGATACAACCTTTACTATAACTGCGAGTGTCACGTTAAAATTCAATCTGTAGTTTGTAATATCCCTTTAATGTGTTGGTCCAAAGGGGATTGTTAACGTCACGTAAATAAGAAATTTAAATTTAATGTATACCTCTTGATATTATTTGAGATGTCTTGTAAAAAGAAAGCTATACTATCATTTCATTACAAGTTTCCCGCCAAGTTGAAGTATACGTTTAAATTTATAGCTTTAATATACAGTCGAACTTCGATAACTCGAACCATTGAATAAAATACATAATGTACATATAAATATGTATTTTATTTCTGTTTATTGTTTAAGTATGTACGTATTTATTTTAGTAAATTACATTAAATTATAATAAGTGTTATTTTGATGTAAAAGAGTCGGTTATTTGTGACTGACTGTGTATTTTTACTTTAAAAAAAGCTTCAATATTAGTTAAAACCATAATACAGAGAATCCGTTTAAGTATGACCGCAAAACATTCAACGAATTTTCAACCAACTCGTTTGAGGGTGGTTGCTGCAAATCGTCCTCCATCGTATCATTTACGCTGTCATCTATATTTTCGAGCTGTACAGATTCTGATTCGGATCTGTAGAGCTTGATCTTCATCTGTGTGAAACTCTGAAGTCACAATATCGTCATCTACATGAAGAAAATCATAAAAGATGAGACCTCTTGTGAATTTCTGACATTTCTCCATGCTTTCATATTAGTTGAAAATCTTTCATTTAAGCGTTCGTTTATAATTTCATCCTCTTCTTCCTACTCACCAACTACTGATCAAAGCCAGCCTTTTTAAAACAATTATAAATTGTCTCAGACTTAACATCATCAATACAGTCCATTAATGCAATGTTATTATTTTTTTTTGTTTCTTCATTTAATAGATTTTTTTTAATTCTGCGGCCATACTGACATTTTAAATTCTGTATGATCCAGACTTAGATGTCATATTCGGAGGGAAAAAGGCAAGTTTGATAAATTTTAACTTATGTTGGATATTTTTAGGATGGACCGGACAATTGTCAATAAAAAGAATAATCTTTCTTCGCATCTGTCCAAACTGATCCACTGTCATCCACACGTTCAAATTCGCTTTATAGTCGAGCGGTAACCACTTAACACCTCGAAAGCAACGAGGTTGATTGCTTTTACCTATCATAAGCAATTTCAGTTTTTGTGATTTATCCATGTTTGTGCCGGGCATCAATATAATTCTCTGTTTACTGTGCTTTTCGTCATGATTTTTAAAAATTAAGGGGTTATCTGGGAGACGTTTAAAAAACAGTCCTGTCTCATCTGCATTAAATATGTCCCGTGATTGATAACCTTGTAATAAGAGGGGCAAAACATCACGTTTCCATTTAGTACAATCCTCTTTACTCACATCATTCCTTTCTTCACATTTATACTTTTTACAACCGATTCCACATCTTAAATGCATAAACACGTATAAGAAACTTAACTTTAAACCGAATTTTCATAATTTTGGTTAAGTATCTACTATCGACGCCAAAAGTCTTGACTCAAATTTAAACAGTGAAACACTGAAACTCTGAAGATAGCACAATGATTTTATCTCTATTCATGTCAAACTTGAGTCAAGGCATGTGGCGTACTCATCGAAAATTCACTAAAAAAATATCATCATAAAATTAGGAATAAAAACACACATAATTCTAGTTTTCCCCAAAAATTCGACTTACGGGACGTGACGCCAAATATTCTGTTCTAGTTATCGAGATATTCGAGTGATAGAAGTTCGAGTTATCGATTAAAAATTACACATAATTTTCGGCCTTGATGCTATTGCCAACCAATTTGATTCGAGTTATCGAAAATTCCAGTTATCGAAGTTCGACTGTATTTATTTGATATACGCCATAGAAGTGGTTCAAAATATTAAAACAAAAATGTAAAATGTTAGCCTATTTTAAACACGGCTTCCGTTTAAAATGTAATTAAAATGGCTATCTGCTTTAATCGCTTAGAACATGCTTTATATTTTACATATCTTTCGCCTAACAGTTTGGCAAGTGTTCAACGGTATCTGACTCGGATATATGATTAGAAAAAAAATTTAAACTTGTTTAATGTGAATGCCTTAAGTCAGCAGTACGGCTTAAATGGTACAGGTGTCCATGCGTGCCAACAATTTTCGTGTAATTTTTAAATGACATAGATAATGGGCGTCAGCAATTCTCATATGTTGACATATGATAGGAGTACAGTGGCTCCAGTTTTCCATATAAAATCATTGAACGGAAGCTCGGTAAAGTACTGCTCTCTATGAAGCAAAAAAATGCCTTGAACTAAAGATACGCAAGACCGGTTAGTCCGAAAGTCTTTATCATATTCAGGAGGGCGTAGTCGTCACTAAGTTTATTTACCTAACAGTCGAGGCCATAGAGAGCGCTAGAATCGACACTGTCGCTGGATTTCCTATCTTTACCTCTACAATCTTTGCTATATATGTACATATATTACATAACTCCTGTTATTGTTACTTCTTTTTTATCAACAATTTAAATTGTATTTTGTACCGTTTGGTAATTGCTATATTGCGTTAGATCGTGTAGCCCTTAATATCTGATATCTCCTTTAAAATTCCAAGCCGGTTTCAAGTATATTGTATTGTTCGCCACTATCAATCAAATTAGTACGCGTCAGTTGGGTGGTATCCATTATACACTTATCAACAAATATATATTGACCGGTTTGATGGTCGTTACTTCATTATAATCTTGATTCCCTAGCCCTTCTATCCCAAATAATATTTTCAGTTCCTTGTACCAGCAGCGTAAGGTCCATATATATGTCGCATATAGATACCTGGAGCCATTGCTTTCTTGTCATAGAACGCATGCATCCTTCCGGTGCCTTTTCTCGACGGATTTTCAAAGTTTGAAGTATTTACCTTCTATGCCTTCACTTTTTTCAGGTATAGATTCATCATCATTTATTGATAAACTTTACGCTATATCCCATGCTTCGGTATAGAAAAATTGAGAGTTGAGTGAAAATTACTGCGGGTTGAGCTGCTGAAAATTGGAAGAGTTTAGGTACTCGATGGGTGTCATCTAGTTTGCGTACAGTTTCGGCTGTGTGGAACAATTTTGAATCCCTTGTGTATCATTAAAAAAAAAAGATATTCTTGATATTACAATAGGGAAAAATGATGAATGCATTTATGATGGCATAAGAAAAAAAATACATTTATGGAATTTTTATTGGGCGATTGATGCGTTAAATAAGAAAATAAAAATACTGGTGCAAGTTTTTGAAGAAGGAAGAATTTTGGGCGCTGTTGTAAATACCCTGTTGCTGCTGTACGTGATCTTCGCTTCTTGGAGTTTTACTTTTCGAAAAGACATAAAATGCATATAATGTTTTTTTGTCTTTTCGACACTCACTTTCAATACCATTCCAATTTCTTCAATTGAATGTGAACGCGGATTTTCGCAGATGAATCTAATAGTTACCTCAAACGAGAGCTTCATTGAAGATTAAGACAATTACAGCATTTTTGTTTATGAAACTTGTGGGACCAGCTTTGAGGCTTTTCGGTCCTTCAAAGTACGTTAACTTGTGGTTCCTCAGAGAACGACATTCAGCCACAGATAATAACAGGAAGGAAAGGAGTTGAGATGATTTTTAGGGTGAGAATTGGAAAAAAAATTTGGAATTTCATACGAACGTAGATCTATTGGAGCTCTTGGATCCAATATATTAAATTTATGTTAAGAACTAAATATATATCTTTTTTTAGTAAAAAAAAAATTAGATAAAGTTCCTTAAGAGCTTTTCATACAAGAAAAACACTGCCTAGAGTTAATGTTTTGACCAAATTTCTTGTGTGTCGGTACATGTGCAAAAATTATAAGTCCATATGTGGGAATTAGTTTGTCTACGACGATTACCATAACAGCAGTTCAATATTTCTCTTGAATTCATCGTTTTTTTTTTTCCATATATTGGTTATATACATTTGCTCACGAAAGTATTCGGCCACCATGCAGTTTATCGAAGCGAACAGAATATTTCAAAATTATAAGTTAGTAAGAAACAACTAATAGGCATATTACATTCATTTATTAATACTCTTTAAGTCTAACAAAGTTTTAAATTGAAAATAATAAAGACGGCAGTAACAAAAAATATAACATAAAATACGTATTCTAGCAAGCACACAGAAGTATCCGGCCACTAACTATAAAGATCAAAATAGTAGCATAAAAAGTTTTCAGATATAGGAAATTAATATTTAGTGGGATAACCCCTGGAGTTTATATTTGCTCTCACCCTGTTGGGCATTGATTTGACTAACACTGGGGCTTATCGCTTCCGATTCTTCCAACAGGCGTTGTTTTAGCATTTCTTTATTACCAACCTGTCTTTTGCTAAGACTAGTTTTTAATATTGCCCACAAATGTTCGATCGGGTTGACGTTAGGCGACTGAGGAGGGATTTCTAGTTGATGTCTGGCATTATATAGGAGCCATTCCTTAGCTTTTTGAGCGCAGTGATTCGGATCATTGTCCTGCTGAAAGATGAAGTCATCTCCTACCCCAAATTTTTCTACACTGGCTTTTAAATTTCTTTTCAATATATTAATGTAATGAATGTGATCCATTTTGCCATCTATAAACTCTAAGTTTCCAACGCCAGCTGCCGCCGTGGAACCCCACACCATGATTGAACCTCCTCCATGTTTCACAGTTGGTTGTAGATTTTCGTCAGCCTGTTTACTGTACCTGGTGCTCGCCTCACAAATTTTCGTCTGCAGGTTTCAAACAATTCAAATTTTTCCTCGTCGGTCCAAATGACCTTATTCCAAAATTCGTCAAACTTATTCACGTAAGTGGTAACAAACTCCAACCTTCTTTTTATTAATTTCACTAACCCAGGGCTTTTTCCTAGCTACACGTCCATTATACCCACTGCTTGAATCATTCGATCAATAGTTTCCACACTGAGTGATTTTCCTGTGGCTGTTGCATGTCTCCACAAACTTCCGGTTGCTCAAAAATGGGTTTTTCTTAATAGTTTGTAAACCTTTCCTCTCTTCTCGAGACGTTAGTATGTTTGGACGTCCAGTGCGCAGCCTATTAGTGAAACTATTGTGAACAGGAAACTTATGCATGATATCCTGTATAGTACTGCGTGGAATGCCGGTACCTTCATTTAAAGAAACAATTAGCTGTCTCTCTGCCAGACTTCTTTCCCGAATTTTCGGCATGGTATTCCCGTGATAGACTTATAAACGGTAACAGAATCTACACCAGTAACGTAAATCGAATGAATAATGAAATTGTGTGTCTCCACGCCGAGTCAAATGATTCCTCGGGTGTTTTATTGCGGTAATCTCCTATCGGCCGGATACTTTTCTTGCTGCAGTTTTTATTATTTTCAATTTAAAACTTTGTTAGACTTAAAGAGTATTAATAAATGAATGTAATATGCACATTAGTTGTTTCTTATTACCTTATAATTTAATAATACTCCGGCCGTTTCGATAAAGTGCATGGTGGCCGGATATTTTCGTGAGCAACTGTAATAGTATTCATAAACCCTAGATATAAAGTTTACACTTCAGTAATCGTTGTTTAAATTTATTACACATTATTGTAATTCCAATTGTTATGTGTGTACATATTTTAGTGGATAATTGAAATACCTTTGAAGATCTTCGAAATGTACCAACAATGTGGGTGCATACAATGTGTTACGGCAAGTTAATACACACAACTACGCCTACAAACGTGCAAGTAAATGTAAAAACGTTCAACGCCAATCAGTTTACACGTTTTAATGTAAACAATGAATCTACAGTATGCACGCACATGGCCGACTACCACTCTATTCTGGCCGAATCTCCCGGGTTCAGTTCAAATGTTCCTCCGAACAACAGGCGCGTAACTTACACACACATACGCACCGCGTCAGTTGTAAAATTTGTTTGGAAATCAAAGTTGTTCTAATTTTAACAGACATTAAACGTTTCCCAGTGTAAACTCTCCAGCGCATATGCCTAGCACATGCGATCCTAATACAATGTTTACGAAATTTATGTATTATTCCACTGGCTATGCTGGGTTTACGCGGAGGGCGGGCATGCAATCGGTGCTTATTGGTAATTTTAGAACGTTCAGTGAATTGGCGATAATTTCGTCGGCCAAATGCATCTTGACCGATACTCGCGGCGAACCGCATCAGTGCATTACGGATTAATTGCTCATATCCAGGGCTGAAGTGTTTCGCGTGGAATACAAGATCGCTCGTATTCCAGAATCGTCTAGACACAAATAATAGTCGATGTTCAGATCGTTTAGAGAAGCTAAATTAAGGTTTTGTAATAGAGGCCTCGTATTATTAGCCGATAATGAACGCAAATCGTTTAAGAACGTTTATTGTTTATTGTATTTGCCTATTTATCGGTATCATAACCAAATATTACCTTTAGCGATGAGGCATTTAAATCAAGTTTATTTTGTAAGTTTACTACATTTTTTTATGGGAATATTACGTTCATATTAATAAAACAGAGTACACATGATATTACAAACAATGGATTAGTAAACAGATAATATAGTATATTATATGTACTGAAATGGATACAAGAGAGATAAATGTATAAATACAAGATAACCTTTCAAAGCACAAGACGCTGAAACTTAACAACATTAAAGACGTAGCTAATTAACTCTGGCTTTGGGAACAAGAACTTTAATTGAGGTATAGTGGCTTGAAACATACCCTCAAGTCATGTCCTTAAATACAGCTTTGCTTTCAAAAGTCTTTTCATTAACTGTCTACAGTGAATGTACAAGACAACGTAAAATTTACTCCAGTAACGAACTGCGTACATCAGTAGCTTCCGGTGATTTCAAAGATTTCATGTTATATTTTTTTGATATTTATGCAAGAAATATTCGCATATTACATAAACTTCACAAGCACATTCTTTTGGCTGTTGTTTCGGACATTGTTTTGCTGGATTCATTTATTCGAGCTGCAGTGCTAAGGGTATTTTAATTTAGTTTTACTATATTACGCGCTCGTATTGTATTGTAATATCCAAAACTCCATTATATATTTTTTGGTTTAAACAAATTATTAGTTTCTCCGTATTTCGAGTACATTGACTATAGAAAAATTAGATGTGAGAATTGTTTCTTGCTTTATTTTTGTATTTATGCATTTATTGTACGAACAAAATTGCAATTATAATTTTCAGAACTGCCTGGAATTGTAAAGTAAAGTGCAACTTGAAAGTTTTCCCCTGATACTTGAAACTTCGCTCCTTCAAAATTGCTTCTCCTGTACCATACCACCGATAAATTTTGTTGGGATTTATAAGTAATAAAAGTACACTTATTGAAGAAAGTGGTAAGTTTCATACAGTATGCGTTAGCTAGTTTAGAAAAATATATTATAACATCAATATTCATATACCGACATAAGTAGTATGTTATTATGTTCGAATAGTTTTACCCTCCAGAAAACTATGAAACTACCTAATTCCTTCAAAAATTTTGTGTTAATAGGGGATTATAAAAAAGCTGTTATTGTATGTGTTGTGTTAGATTACACTGGTCAACAAAATTTCAGATTTATTTTGTCCCACGAGGTAAAGTGGGTGAACTTGGTAGTACTTTTTACACTTATCTCATATCTGCTGTCAGAATTTTTCTATGAGGTAGGGTTTCTGAGTGACAAAGCAAAGCAATTTGTGAAAGTATATATTATAATATGTGTATAAATCATGAAAAGATGACGTACAAAGTGATATATTTACTTGGAAAATGTGCTGGTATATGAGATTCGGCTGTACTTTGCATCAGAAACATCTCTCTTCAGCGTTTAGCAATAGTCTGCCAACATAGCAGGGCTCCGTTTGCCTTGGTATCATCAGCACTTTCATCGTCGCTTAGTGCCATGTTTTGTGGAAGTTTAGGCACAGGTAATTCCGGACTGTGTGGTACTGGTGTCAGTGCAGATGGAATATTAGGATATTTTACAGGGTGTTTGGATTTAGAAGTCATACCACTTAAATTTGTTAGACAAAAATAGCAATCGTTAATATGATCTGATGGTTCTATCCAAATCATAGGAATAGCAAAAGGCATATGTCGTTTACCTTTTGCCCACGCTGTAAGAAGTCTGACACACGTAACACAGCAAATATGAAGAGCCTAGCTTTTGTCTTCATCACCTACTTTAAACTTGAAATACTGCTCATAGCACTTTTTAAGGAGAGGTGTGAAAGACCGTTTTTGATATTTGAATGTCAATTCGCCCCAAGTGTAGCAAAAAGAGCTCGGGTGGTTTACACATTTCCTTAGCATTTTTACAGGTGCTCAAATGTTAGCGGTTTCGCTACAATAGCTTGAACGCACCACAACGCAACACTCTTTAAAACGTTAACAACGTCAGCGTATATGTTCATTCGCCGAGTTCTAGCCGACAACTGAAATAACAAGAAATGCTATCTAGGGATGGGAAATGCAAGTCTTAACATGTCAAGACATGTTACATTAACATGTGACATTAACCTGCTGCTTCATCAGTTCCGAGCTCTAGTTGGCAACTAAAATAACGTCAAGACATGTTCTCTTATACTACATATCTATGCGTGTGTATTTTAGGTGGATAAGCGAATATCCTGGAGCATAAAAAGTAAGAGTGATGGAGAAATTCTGAAAACGTAATTGATGTCAGCATGCATAACTATATGGGAGTCAGGCATTTTTGTGCTTGGGACAAAAATCTTGTTAACCAGTGTTATTGGCGCTTCAAAGATTATATGATAATTTAAGGAATGTCTTCAATTTGATATGGAGCCAATGTTGGCGTAGTTTATCCTAGACAAAATCTGTACAGTAGTACCACCGGATCCGTTGACTCTGTTTCACCTATCCACGGTTCTATATAGCGCGGTAAACTATCAAACGTCTACTCACGTATAACTTAAATATTTTTAAGCTGCCATGCGCGCTTATGTAGTTGAATAAATGCCTTTGTTAATTTCGTTAGTTCTTTTAGAATCACTGGAGAACATAGTGTTTGTCTGTTACCATAGTTAATAAATTCGTTTAAAAGGCAAGTAAATTGTAATAATCTTAAAATGTCTTCTAAACCGAAAATAAAGCGTGATGTGCTCTGTATTAGAAAAAAACCAAAAATTATTCATATGGTTCAAATAAAAAAAGTCTATTACAGCCGTTGCCAAGATCTATAATAAAAACGAATCTCGGGTACGTGAAGTGTTGAAAAATATTCGATCTGGGTTTTCCACTGCATCCGAAACTGCAAAAGATACAGCCACAATAGATAATAAGAGGCTAGTTGAAGGAGAAAAATACTTGAATTAATGGGTGGAGAAGATAATAAAAAAAGTATTCTCATTGATGGTAAGACGTTACGGTTACCGTAACGAAATCGTTGATTCAATATGAAGACATTCAGTCACAAGATGAAATAGAACACGATGGAAGTCATTCGTAGCAATTAAGGGGAGATGGCTGCATAGGTTTAAAACTTGGTTTAATCTAAAAAACATAAAAATTACGGAGAAATCTGCGTCGGTCGATCACGTAGCTGCTGCTTGGTTTCCACGAAAATAAAAAAAATATTGCTGAAAAAGGTGTGGGTCACACCTGTTTTATTTGCGGAATGGTTTCATCAACGTTTCCGGAGATGAACAGGTATTTGGAGAAGGAAGGATTACAGTTGAAAGTGCTGTTGATAATAGTCAACGCTCCTGGCCATCCTGTATCATTAGTCACAACAGATGAAAATGCACAAATGGTTTTCTTACCACCTAATACGACCTCATTGTTTCAGCCACATGATCAAGGTATCAATAGATGCTTTGAAGCCTTGACATGATTTCGAAATGCATTACACGATGATTGAAGATTCCTGCGAGAATTTGTTGATTGATATCGTTCGTAATTCTGAAGATGCCTCAAATAAGACTTTGAAGATATCATTCGTGATATTACTATTCAAAAGTCTAGGAAAGTACCTCTTGTATCGATATAGATTTTTTAAGTATGTTTTGTTCGTAAATTTTCAAAAATAAATTATACCATTCCTGTTAATATCGCTTCTCTCCAAACGGGCCCATGCATCCCAGTGCCAAGAGCCCCCAATTGGCTTAAGACGGCCCTGGATGTGGGTTGTTTTGTCGAATGCATGGCGTTTGAAGACCCTATGTTATTTTTCTACATTTTAAAATTAATATGGATATTTAAATACCCCTTTTGGTCTTTTTAGTTCTGAAATAAAATTAGTTAAGTACATAAGTTTTATTGAGAAACATAATGAGAAACTATAGGAATTTATGATTTAAATGGCAAAAATTTAAAATATGCTACTGTCGACTTAACTTTGAAGAAAAAAAATGTTTTCTTGCTTCCTTTAAAAATCTTGGTATATGAGAGAAGTTAGTAAATAGCAGGCGTTTTTGAACTTGGTTATTGCTTTAGTAAAATAATAACACCTAAAGAACAACACATAGAAGTGATCCACAAGAATATATTCTATGGTTTATGAACTTTCGTTGAATGAAATTTTAAAGTTAACATGAAAATCCCCGGCAAATTGTTCTTTTCACAGCGATACACATGGGCATACAACTGCGAACAGTAACTATTGTGAGCCCAAGCGGAATTTTAATTTATTATTTATCGTTAATTAGTCTGAGGCATTCATTAAAGTAAAATAAAGAAACAGAGCGGATCTTCACAACGCGCTTCCGGCTACAATTAAGCCATGGAAACGTTTTACAACTAAGGAATAAAGATCTATTTAAGGGAGCCTGATGGCCGTTAGAGCGTTTCCTTCTCCGAACATCAGTTCGGAGAAGGAAACGCTCTAACGACTGCATTAAGAACAACAGCTTTATAAAATTCTTATTCTGCAGTAATTAAGACTAACATACCTTTTATACATCGCTAATGATTATTGTGCCAGATAAATTTGAAAAATACCATAACTGTTAAGGGGAATCATTAATTGGTTATGAGTTTCACCAAGGCGTGAAGATCTAAATTGCTTTCGTTTAGATGTAATTCATTAACATTTTTCATTAACTTTTTCTTTACTAATAAATACCAACATCAAATCATAAATACGCTTATGAATAGTGATGGTATACACGTTTGATTTATTCCAAATGCATAACTATGTAATAGTTATAGCCGATGAAGAAAACAATAGGTACAATCTTTATTATGCTGTACTCATAAAAGTAGTATTTCAATTTTCTTTTTGCAATTGCACCCAAACAAAGTTCAATAATCTACGATATACAGTAAATCATATAATTCCCATAAGGACACAATTTATGTTGCAATTCTATTCAGGTTGCCTACGATATTTGTCAATGAAATTGGTTTTATAAGATTTCTGAGAACCACCTTTAACTCTATAGTAAAAATATATATAGATACATGCATAATAATATAGTGCTTGCACGGTGTTCTAGGAATATGTAAGCAGTGAGCATTTTACTCTTGTATTTTTTGTGAAAATAAGATGATTAGGTGTTGTGTTGGTTAAGCAAGATTGATTTAGAAATCTAATTCGAGTGTGATCATATTAAGCATAAAAAAACGTAAATTACAGTTGAACTGTATCATACAGTCGAACTTCTATTTAACGAAGTCGCTAAATCCCATGCAAAGGTTCGTTATAGGAAAATGTTGTTAAATAGAAGATAATGTTTTTGGATATATGTATGTACGTTATTATACACAATGCATGTTTATTCTTTTTAATAACATATACCTGATACATATATATTTCACGACATTATAAATGCATCTGTATATACGTACTCATTCATTAATTAGTAAAAAAGTCGGTTCTTTTGAACAGAGCGGCTAAAAAGTGCCTTTTCTTCATAATATGCCTGGCATTCATTCAGAGCACTAAAACTATTTCAGGGATGCTTTCATCATATTGTAGCCCATGACGAATTGCTTCAAAAGCTTTGATCATGTCGTCGCGTGTAGTTTTTTTTTACAGGTTCATTTGAATCATCTTCATATTCATCATCGTTTGTTGCTATTTCGGCTCCCTGATTATCAGTTGCAGTCTTTACAACGTCCTCATCAGTGAGATTGTATTCAGTTGCAACAATATCTTCATCAACAATAAGGTAATTTTCAGGTGCGATGTTGATATCAATATGATCAATATGATTGTACTGTTGTCTAAGAAAGTGACAATTCATCTTCTTCTGACATTTCACAGAATTCAGCTTTTGCGAAGCAATGCTTAATGGTAGATTCGCTTACTTCATGGGTCCATACTTCCGCCAATTCAGGAATGCATTCTCGCAAGTTGATTGTCTGATTAATAAGGGTAGAGTTATTTTAAATTGCATTTATAATTTCCACTAACACCCTCTTGCGGCAATGAAATTTTAATTTTTTTTATTATTCCCTGGTCCATGGGCTGAAGTTTCGAGGTCATGTTTGGAGGAAAATAGAAAAGCTGTCTGCTTTTCAGTTTACTTGAAATTGCAGAGGGATGTGCAGGACAATGATTAAAGCTATTTTTCTATGGTGCATACTAATTTGTTTATCTAATTTTAGTAGCCAGTTTTAAAAAATCTCACTAGTCAGTCATCCACGCCTTTTTGTTAAAATGATTATCTACTTCCAATGATTTTATACCTTTGAAATATAGATTTAATACGTGTATTGATTATAAATGCTTGTTGGGTAATAATAATAATATGATTATTGTTATTAAAAGTCATTAAATCTAAGAGAAATGCGCAAGAAAGGTGGGGCATAGAGAAACTGGCAGATGGTAAGTAAAGTCATATACGAACAAGAAAGAACAGAACTAATATAGAGGAAGAATCGGACCTAATTAGAGAAAGTATAAGCAGCAGGAAATATGCCATAATACAACGAAAGTAAGAAGCAGTGGTGTAACCATAAATGCAAAAAAGTAGTAGAAAATAAAAGACTACAATAGAAATGGATAAGTACAGGCAAAGAGGTAGACGGAGAAAAGTACAGAGACGAGAGAATGAAAGCTAGTAAAATATGCAGAAAAAAGAAACGAGAATGGGTGAAGAAAACTATGTCCGAAATTGAAACAGAATGCAAAAGTAATAACACACGTTCGCTATAAATATCTGAAAGAAAATAAGAAACATAATAAGGCAGGCATAAATATCGAGGAAGGAGATAAAACACTATGAATGAGAGGAAATAAAAGTAAAGCGAATAGATGACAAAACAGTAGCACTAACAGGAGCGTTAGATATGATATCAACATAATTCTGAAGTACATGAACGTATAAGAAAGATGAAGAACAAAGAAGCAGCAGGAAACAATCAAATGCGTGTAGAATTGCTGAAACAAAGAGGTCGTGAATTACATGCAAATATATACAGGTTATTAATCAATATTTGGGATGAAGAAAAAATGCATAAAGAGTGGAAAATGGCAATCATAGTGGTAATACTGAAGAAGCGAGACCTAACTAAATGCACAAATTTTATTAGACACAATGGGAAATAACTTTTGTTATAATTAAAAAGTATAAATAGCATACCATATCTAATGCTTTTCGCATTTGATTATTCGTATCTCATTCTAAAGTTTCTTAAGTTTAAGTGTCTGTTTTTGAGTTATAGTACCGGATAGACAAATTAGTATTATTTGTTATCGATTTCGTTAATTTTTTTGTATAGTCAGTTGCTTTTCTCTTGACTAACTTATGGGTACACCATCCAATCGATAGTAATTGAACCATGGTAATTAAAGTCTACTAACTAATCAATTAGAAATCTGAAGTTGGTATTCTACTTCTCATCATTACTGTGTAATAACATACCAATGATAATGACACAGAAGTTTAACATATTACGTCATTGTACTTTAATACCCTTGCGTACCTTTTAAACAAAAGAAAAATTTAGAAAAACGTCACTGGCACGGATGAGAAGTAAGGCGGAAAATAGGTGGACTGGAAAAAAAAATGGCGTCACCGGGAACGACATCTGTTTCTAGGCTATGCTTGCTGAAAAGACCTAAAAGAGTAAATGTGTGCGAGAACGCGGTTCATAAATTGCGTTCAGGAAATATCCCACTCCGCATTCGGTCGGTCCCATTTGCAGTTACAAAGTTTTCCTAACGACATACACAAGTTAGTCCTTTTCAGAAGTTGTTGTCGTGACAAAATGATAGCGTTTACGCGCGTCTGTTTCTACTTTTCCTCTTCTCTGCATGATTAACTGCGAAACTTCGGGGGAGATGCTAGGTGTTCTTCGATTTGCGAACATCCTTCTCGGCTTTGCCGCCCTTCCTTATTTATTATGTAAGCTTTCATTTGTCGACGTTTGTTCTCTGACGCGCGTGAAACGTGAAGAAATCGAAGGTAGAAAAAATGAAACGACTGCGGGACGAGTGATTTTAAAAATTTACGGAGTACACATGCAAAAGCGCGTTTATTTGTTGCGAGGTTAAGTTATTAATTTTAGCATTGCAGAGAGGGTTTCCCGAAAATAAAAGACACACATTCCGCATCTTAAATATGCTTCTATAAATTAGACATAATTGCAGCTTATTCAAGAGAATACATAGTTTTTCCAGTTCAAAGATGCATATGTATTGCTGTCGTTGTATTTTCGGCTGTACTTTTATCTAATATCCTCTGTGCGTTTAATTTTCCAGTAGGCTGTAATACATACATACACCCTTACTCATATGTATCAGGCACTTTATACTTATATTACGATTGAATTCAAAGAACATACGCGAGTTAATATTTTTAGGTTATGAAACATTGATGAGATTTTATTGAATAATAAAATTGATACAGATTTCTTTTATTTCTTCTATCTGAATTGATAAATACGGCGGGTCTAATACATATGAGTGATATTGTTATATACAATACAATAACTGCTTTTACAGTTACAATTGAAGTACTTTAACAAGCACCATTGGTTTGTTTGCTACGTGTAACAAATTGCTTGCATAGAACTAACGTTATTCATTAACATTGATAAAATATTATATTACCTTTTTTTCTTTCTAAAATAATCAAAAACACTAAAGAAACTCCTAAAATATTTGCAGGTACTGTAGTGAATTTTTGCTTTGAAGGAGAATAATTCACCTTTTAACGAATACTACAATTAAGTCCTGTTTGGGCGTATAGAATACCTCAGTTGTAAAAAAATATCACATTTTATACTAAACTTGTGCATAAACTTCTATGCTCTTATATGCTTTATTAACTTACGGTATTTATTCTAATTGGAGACGCAATTCCAATAACCGCCGCATTCTAATAGACGCCGCTAGAAAATGGTGCCGAATGAAATAATCTTTATGGGAAGTGCACACAATCAACGTCAAAAGTTGGTAGGGGAATCCCCGTTAACCACATTCACATTGAATTTCGGATGTGATACCAAAACGAAGATGTAACACAATTGTTTTGAGATGGATAGCAAAAGAATAGAAATGAGAATTTGGTTTGATTCGAAATAAACGCTGTTTATTAGAATAAATACAGTAATTATAATAACAAAATGCAATAATTCATGTTTCCTACGTATAAAATTGTTTGCAAGCAAGTTCATTATCAATCCATAACCTAGATTCTTAGATTTATGTATGTATTAATTTATTATTTATTGGAAAATATAGGAATTAGTCAAAAAGTTAAGAATTATTGTATCTTAGAAGGCGAAATGTTCTGTGGCAGCCATGTCAAACTCAAAGTCACTGGTGGACCAAAAGCATAAAACATGTTTGACATGGCTGTTCTGTGGTAATAATAATAATAATAATAATAATAAATAAACTTTATTGCCCAACAGAGATCCATTTACAGGACAACTAAACTAAATAGTTACACAACAAGAATATATGTAAGAAAGAAAAAATAAAAAATAAACATGAGTTTACGCAGTGAGTACAACCGAAACAACTATACCTATATACCTATATGGTAATGAGGAATAGACAATATAATAATACCTAATTAAAAACCAGTAATAATTTTTCAAATTCTATTAAATGCATTTAGGTTTTTGTGAGAGTAAGAAACCTTAGAAATATTTTTATTTCTGGGAAATTGTTTTTATTTTCCTGCAATTCCACCATATGAAAATACGTTAACAGCCTCATCTTATATGCGTAAATATTTACATAGTTAATTTTTTTGCCAGGTTTGAGAGGAAGTGTTTTGTACTGTTCATTTTACCAAACCGTTTCTGCAGTTTGTATATGTATCATTGGACATTCAATCGTTATATGAAATAATTTATACGAACAGATATATGTAAATCAGGCCTGTGTTTTCAAATTTTATTGACTTACTTTGAAATGAATGTCTTATGTGGCAGGGGCACAAGCAGTGCCTCACGGGAATTTAACTCTTTAAACAATTAACGAACTATGTTCGCATTCAACTTGTTTAATTATTTACCGTTGTTTATACGCCAGATGTATATTTTATTTCAAATGTTACACTTCTTTATTTGGGATGGTTTATACAGGAAAGCGAAATAGAAAATCTTAATTCCCGAAAATAAGGAATGGGTAAATGACTTCGATCATCGTAGATCATGGTATTCATTTAAAATATTTAAATCATGACAATTTATCAACACGTATTACAAATAAATCTTTTCAAAAGTTTACGTATTTACATGGAATTCCTTAATCACGTAAATATTTTTTTACAAGAACAATATTACGATTCACAGTATCGAAGTTAGTTGAGCAAATCGTGTAAACGTTAGACGAATTAAAAGAGAATAAAGTGTTTCTCAGAACCGTCCTCAACTCTGCCAAGACATTAAAAACATAATAAAACTGACGGGAATGTTGCTAGCAGTAGATATTTTTGGAATCTTTTGCAGTGTTTAAATCCAAATATCTTGCTCATCCATTCATTTTACGTAATAACTATTTTGCATTTTTAAAAGGTGTTGACGCTTATTGTTAGTGAATCATTTCCAGCAATTCTTTCTGGTTTTACTAGAATTTACACAAAAATTGAATAGGGTAAAGTTTTATGATGGTGGTAATAAATGTATTACTTTTATGAATGATATACACTGCTGTCCACGACAGAGCTTGAACCCTACTAGCAATGTAAAATATCGACATAGTTGCCACACCGTTATACTTATACATATGTATATATTAATTGTTAGTACGACGCATGAGGCCAGTATACAACAAGCGTTGTATGGAGGCTGCGTGCTTGTCGAAAAATGTGAAAAATGCAAGATATTACGCAAATAAATTGCGATTGCATTTTTGATTAATCTTTGCGTAGTGTTTTAAAACGTTTCAACATTGAATAATATTGTAGTGCAAGGAAACCAAGAATGGACAATACTGTATTTAGAGCCAGCAATGCATTAGGCACACGCTTTCAATGCGCAACATCAAGCTAAAAATTTAATAATAGGGGACAATGTAAAAAATAGAAAAGACATTTCTATAGAAGTTGAAATATTATCGTAAATAGGATACAGGACACATTCGACATTGAAGTGAATGAAAAACTAATATAACGAAATAAACGAAAATATAAAACGACCGATCACTT
>JARFOC010001309.1:209820-225735 GCA_031763485.1 Osmoderma eremita
TACCGGACGAGCACGCGGATAGCATTTGTTATCCACAAGCATGCCAGTTGCACGAACTTTCTTTATGAATTTGCTTATACCAGCCGCTGAAGGGGCTTCGTTTCGACCCAATATTCCTCTCAACTTTCGCACAGTTTCCGCAACACAACACTCACTTTGGAAATAATTTTTCAATATTTCCCAGCGTTGCTCAAATGTAAAACGATCCATTTCTTACAGCGGAGGTTTGACACTACACATCTATCAATATCAAGCGCGTCAGTGTTGCAAAATGCCGAAATAACACACTCTTCAAATAGAAACCAATAGATGGCCCACCCGTTATATCACGGATGTAAGAACGGATTGTGGCATCAGGTGTAACTTTTGATAATTTCCAAATGAATGCAAACATTAAAATTATCAATATGGTTCAAACTGCGGATCAATGTTCAAACGTTGTGCGTTTCTCCAAATGAGAGTACTCTCTGAAATAATTGTATGATTGCAAAAACTTTCTTTTGTAAAACATGTACAAGGATTTGAAAACTCGGACCATTAATCTTTGGGTGTGTGTTACTTTTGGTTTTATATACTTATTACTTCTTTTTAATCGTAAACTGCAGCTTAAATTGTTAGCTATCTATACTTTTTATCTGTATTGGTTCTTTTGTGAGATCTATGATCTTATAACCCGAAATTTTCCCCATCTGTTGTTTTCCTGCAGTTCTTCTGAGTATCTCTGCATCTTTTTGGTTTTCGATATTCCCTCAAGTAGGTCACGACTTACTTTATTGGGTTCTATTTGTTTGATATGTTAGTACTAGTATCGTCTTCTTCAACTTTATCGTCTTCGTATCGTTGATGTTGCATTTTTTCCTAATTGTTTTGTTGCTTTTCCTGTCCCCAATAATATTACCAATAACGCCTCTTAGAGTTCTCAGCTCTGCTGTTCATAACATGCTTCTTTTTGTTGTGTCGGTGTCGGCTTTTGTTTCAATACAATACGTCATAATAGGTCTTGCGCATGATTTACAGACTCTGACCATGCTTTCTTCTCTAATTAATTTGTTTTTCCATACACCGTCTATCAAACATTCTGAAATACTAGCAGCTTTATTGACTTGATCCTTTTGTAGCTGCATATTTCCACTCCGAGTTAGTTAAACCACATTATTTGTTTATTTGGTGAATTTTCCATAACAAATTGACATCTTATTGGTTTTTAGTTAAACGTTATAGCGCTTGTCTTTTTGATTGATATGTTCATACTGTATTATTTAGATATTTGGTAGAACTTGAAAAAGTTGTTTCTGCAGATTATCTCCAAACTCTGTTATTATACGGGCGCCCTATTGTCTAGTTTGTACCTCCAATTAAGAGGTTACTTCGCCAATAACCGTGTACATACATTATAATGTTGAAGAAAAACTTCCTCAGATGTACGCGGTTGTATGGTTGTCGACTCGTATTGCCATTTTACGATGTGTGTAAATTAAGTAATGAGACTGACATTCTTAAATATTTTTATTTGAATATAATTACAATTGAACGTTGTCTCCCTCAAAATAACTCCCTTGGGAACACAACGTTGGAGACGGTTCTTCGATCCCTCATAGCAGTGCTGGAACTCGGATATTGGAATCGCCTTTAGCTGGTCGGTTACTGCCGTTTGAATGTTTTCGAGTGTCCCAAAATGATGTCCCTTCAGGTGAATTTGCAATCTTGGGAAGAGGAAACAGCCACAACGACTCAAGTCAGGTGAATAAGGAGACTGAGGAGCCATAGAAATATTTTTACTGGCCAAAAAACCGTTTATAGAAATTGTTGTGTGACAACGCACATTGTCATGATACAGGATCCAATCGTTCTTGATGTTTGGTCTCATACGCATGACCCTTTTTCGGAGTCTTCCGAGAACTACTCGGTAAAAAGTGTTGATTAACTGTCTGAACTTGAGGCACGAATTCTTTGTGAACGATTCCTTGGCTATCAAAGAAACAAATCAGCATGATCTTGATCTTTGATTTGCTCATTCTTGTTTTCTTTGGCTTTGTAGAGTCTGAAGTCTGCCATTACATGCTCTGGCGTACTTCCGGGTGATACTCGAACACCCAACTCTCATCACCAGTAATGACACGTTTCAATTTTTTAAAATTATTTTCAACCGATTCCAAAAAGTCGAGGCACCTTTCTCCCCTGATATCCTTTTGTTCCTGCGAATGGTTTTTTGGAACCATTTTCGAGCAGATCTTTCCCATTCCCAATTCAATGGTCAAAGCTTGATGAACGGTGGTGTGAGACAAATTCAACTGTTACCCGTCAACCGACGATCTGAATATACAAGATTGCGGATTTTGTCGACATTGCCATCGGTTCTTGCAGTTGAAGGCATGCGCGGCTCATCTCCCATCGACTCTTTTCCTTCTGAAAATGCCTTAAACCACCGAAAAACCTGGGCTTTCGACAAAGCTCTGTCTCCGTAAGCCTGTTGAAGTTTTGCAAAAGTTTCTGTTGTACTTTGCCCAAGTCTGAAGCAAAACCTGATAGCACACCGTTGCTCGAAATTAATGTCTTTCGTTTGTAGAAGGCACTACGAAAACCGGATTCACGAAAAAAACGACAACGGACAACCAAATGACTTGATCGAGTTCAAACTTGCACTGAACGCGTATTACAATGTCCAGTTGGCGCCCCTCCATGTCCCGTGCTTCCCGTGTTGTCATATCAAACGCTACGTTGTCTGTTTCATTACTTAATTTACACACCTCGTGTTTTCATGGTTTACGTTTAGGTGGATAGTTCTTAGCATTTCTTCTGGCACTTTCGTTAGAGAGCTTCAGCTATATACTATATATCAAAAATAATATTTTTGAAAATGGTGTAATTGTATCTTGAACGCGAATGTGATATATTTATTCTAGGTATTTATATGAAGTATAACTAACAATAAATTACAATGTATAATGCCAATAAAGGCAACATTTGACAAATGTTTTACGTCAGTTCCAAACATTTCAAGTAGTAATTATCTATTTACATTACACAAAAGCGAAATAAAAAAAGGCGGGACAATAACGTCCCTTTTTCCTACTAAAATAAAAAGCTCACATTACTCACTGCATTCGAGTGCGTCTGATCCGTTTTCAGTTCTTTGTGATTTGAATACTGAACGTAAACGGCCCTGCCTCGTAGCTGGGCCATACAACTGGAGAAGTAGCTGACCATCGTGGTGGCGGAAGTTTCCTCTCCCATCTCGAGGAAGGCCTGGTTCTTGCCCTTGAGCACCAGAACATTAGTAACGCGTCCGAAGGGAATGCCTAAATGGATGATTTCCGCTTCCGTAACATCGTTTGGAATGTTTCGGATATGAATAACTCTCGAGGGTTTACCTACATTCTGCTCTAGCTTCACCTGAAAAGAACGGAAAGCGAACTTCAGTATGGCATATTTTATCATTTTTACGGGACGGGTTCGTGGCGGGATAGAGGGAGAGGGAATACGAAAGGCGGGTACGTCTATTTCGCCAGATAATAAAATTTCCCCATAAAGTCGAGTTTATGTCAGTTTACAATTTAGGATCATGGGGATTTATATGCAATTTAATTAAAGCGCCAGAGATGTGAGAAAAATCGCGTAATCTGAAGGAAATTGTTGTACTTTATGCTACATAAACTATTTCCAAGACCGCAAAATGTGATGGGGGGGGGGAGGGGAGGGAGAGGGGAGGATAGAATGATGTGTGCCCCATTCCCAAAATGGTAAATCTTTTCAAATTATCGAAAGATATCATATCTACCTTTGAGGCTTACAAAATTTCTCCTATTTTGGATTTTCAAGGAATTGAGCTTTATTTCGTATTATGGCAAATATCCAAAGTCATTTGCTTTTATCCAAAAAGTATCTGTTTCGGTAATTACAAAAAAAATGTACGTACACCCTAATATCGTAAATATGGGATTGTTTTATATTAGAATCCAAAGAAGATTGTCGTCCTATATGCATACAAAGTGTATATAAACAATTTGCAGAATTGTAAAGCACATATTGTGCAATACTTAATGGAGGGATATCTTTTTAGCTCACTGAAGAATTTCTTTTGATAAGCACTCTGAATTAAAACAAAATATGTAATTTGTTGATTAAAACTGGGAGTACAGCTTTTCTGTATTCTGAACAACATACACAATACTTATTTACTGAACATTTCTCCGACTTTTGAAAACAAAATAAATACAATTTTCAGAAAAGTCACGGCTTCAAATCGATTGGCCTAATACTTTATTCTTGGTATTCGCAACCAACTTATTTCCAGTTATTTCCAGAAATAAAATATTTTGAGATGGAAGTCGTAGAATGTTTTCTGTTGGCTAAATGGTAATATATCTAGGAATAACTGCTTTACCGAGTTAGTTTAGTTTTCAGCATGAGTTCTTTTTTGTTCATCAAAATATATACAAATTTAATATCCCATAACCTTGAAAATTTTTTAAATTTTATCCCAAATGTTCAGAAAGGCAGTCATCCTTGGAAAACTCAATTAGTTCGATCAAGTTAGATTTTTTGAAATTTCCCTTTGAAAATTTATTTACCTCACGCGAGGTAAGTAGAAGATGTAGATAAAATTAATCAATTTCCATAGACACAGACACATCAAGGACATCATTGATAAGTTTGCTAATATTTGCTAATCAGAATAAAGAAAGCCATTGCCACAATGTAATACAATTGCGAAAAAGCAGGAATATGTTAAACATGTTACGGACAATTAAAGCAACATTGTATTAACAATAAAATAATGACACGTAACAAGACCTACTTTTTGAAATCGCGTGTTTAATACCAGCTATGTACAAGTGTGTGTAGTTTTCTTCCAGTTAATGACTCTTATGTCGCGAAAGGTCACCACATTCGAATTCATTCCCGCCTATAATTACTGGGTCGACAGAATTTAATTTGGTGCAAATCCTATGGCCGTTTAATAATCGATATGAAACGTAAAACCGATGCAAATACGTATTTGCCGGAAATGAATCGAGGATGGGAACTTCGTTGTGGAAATACGTATTTATTTTTGGGCTGTCGAGTGTTCTTAAGTTTTGTTAAGTGTGGGTGACAATACAAGATCGTAATACCATTGATCGTTCTTAGTTACATATTTTGCAGCCAGTGATCGAACATTTTCAAGTTTTTTTTTTGTTGATGGGTAGAGGATACTTGGAGTAAAGTTTTTCTGACTGTAGCGAGTACGGAATGGATGACTTTTTGAAAGAAAATGCAGAAAACAATGTTACACCTGTTGTTATACTGCACTGCACTACACTCGTTTTCTCATACTTGAAAATACGATATTTCGATATAGAAAACTTTTCTTTCTTCTTGCTTATGATAGACTTCTTCAAAGATCTTTTAAAATGTTCAGAAATGTTCAGAATCAAATCCTAAATCGAATACTGTGAATTTCTTGGATGTATTTTTGACCAAATCTCTCCAACCTTTAGGCGTATAAACTACTTCCTTTTTGCGCTTTTCTTTTTCGATTAGGCCGAAAGATCTATGGCAAGGTAAGAAACTGTGTCTTGGTTCTGGAAATTGGTGCACTATCACTCTGATGTTTCTTCCAGTAGTATTAATAAACGAATGCAAAAAGTGTACCAACACAGAGTTCTTATTTTGCGAGAAGCAGTTATCAGAAAAGAGGTATAATTTATATTTCGTATTAGAAACCGTGCAGCTGTTCGTTTTCAATTCCAAACGATGCTGCGCAAGAAGTAGAGCGAAATCTAACTAAAAAGTGTTTTTGCAGCAAACCCTTCATATGTGCATACATATTAATTTGTAGTAATTTGCTTGTTTTGGTTACATTTACTTTAATCGAACAAGCACATTTGAAAAATCTATTTCCGTCTATTTCTGTTTAATAGGTTTAATTGGTTTTGAAATATACGAATATAAAAGCAGGCATAACATACGTATACACAAACGTTTATTTGTAAATAAATAAATGATTAATATATATTTGTGTTTTTATAAAGTGCCCCAGTGGATATTTTATTTTTCAACAGGCTATTAGGATTACATATTCGCTAATTGCCAATAAACGCAACTTAATCGACCGCGTATGTTTAAATACTTTAAATAAATATTTAAAAATTGTAATTGCGTTACCTGGCCTATAATAATAGATTTATTATGGGGTAAGGTGCAAAAGTAAACTCTCTCAGGAGTCTCCATTTATCTGTAAAAAGTTTATAAGCAAACAGCGTAAATACTGGGCGCAAATCATAAATAAAGTTGCTGGAATCATGTGATATTCAAGATTAAATTCATGTTTACATTGGGAAAACCGTTCTTGATCTTTAGTTACAAACAAACCGTTTCCGAAAAATTACTTTTTTCTGTGGATTATATCCGAATAAACCTACTACTTAGGTCGTATATCTAAATATATACTGGCACGAGAGAAAATAGCAAGTAAATGCACAGCACACACTGTGTCCGCTTGGTAGCGAAACGCTAGAGGCGTTAATTATACCCCACCACAGTTTTAGATAATCTGAATCGGGAGTGCCTTCTCCCTCACCAGAGCTGATCTGGCCCTAGCTATTGAAGGCTTGATGTAAGGAATTCACCAAATAAGGATCATAGATGTTTTGATGCACCTTCGGTTACTCAGGCCTTAATTTTAGGACTTTTAGAGGATTCATGGTATTGTGTCAGCTCTACGAAGAGGTGAGCGGACCTTTTCGAAAGAGAATCCTATTGCGACCATTGAACACATCACTGAACAGCTAACGAATGACAATTGGAGAATTTGATCGATACCTCGAGAGAATTGGGATGCACCAACTTGGTAGAGCACTTCATTGAATGTACTGGACCCCTTATTAAGAACCGATATTACCCGCCTTGCAGAAGATTGTCGACAAAGATCTTGAGGAAATGCTACTCCTAACTAAGTGTAGTACAGAAATCCACCAGCCTTTGGTCATCACCAATTTTGATGGTTCTTAAGAAAGATAGTAAATATAGATTTTGCGTGGACTACAGGAAACTAAAGCAAGTTACCATTACCTTACGTGTCCAGCACATTGGACAAATTGAGAGACGCAAGATATCTTTTTTTGCTAGACGTCAAATCCGCGTATTGGCATAAAATTCATGACTGCACTGTATGCTTCATAATTATTACACTGTAAGATTGCTGTTAGTAGCTATCTGCATGAATGTTATTTCTTCCTAATTATTTGTTTATTTTAAGGAATAAATTTAAGTAATGTATAGGTAAGTGCTCGGTCATTACCAAACGCATCTTGTAGCGATATTTATAAGATTTTGAACGCGGTCTACTGGGAAAACGGAGTTTTCCCAAATCCCTGTGATCGTTGTTGTGACAGTATTCACAGTCAAATACCCTAGTGTAGCAACATTTAAATTATAATAATAGCATAATTGGTCATTTTAAATAATATAATATTATCTCGTATTAACGTTTATTTTAATTTATAATTTAAGTTAACCGTTGGAGAAGGCATGAACATTTACGTCAATATATGAACAAATCTTAAGAATCTAGATTCGTCGTTAGCAAATCCTGATCATGCAATTGAAGATTACATTTTGTAGTCACTCCTTTTTGAATATCCAAACATATACACAAATGGTTACGTAACTTTCTGTCCAACGGTTTTGTTTAGGTTATCTGTCAGCCATGTGGGTACGCGCACATACATATTAATAAGTCACCCATCATTTAGTTACACCCATAAGTAAAAGTTTTGATTCAAAATTACGTGTATAAATCTTTTCATATGGAATATTCTTGGTGGGTTTATGCATCAGAACTTTGTTAAAACGGTGTAGGGACATAAGGAGAGTGACTATAAAATTATCAAGTTGTTTCCTAAGTACGAATACGGTCCATTAATTAATACCCGTGTTTAATGAGGTAGTCCGTGCAGGCGTAATTAACCTACTAATATCTAAGGGATCGTTACCTACAAAAGCAGAATAGCCACGGCAAAGTAAGCGTATCACGTGAGGATCGAGAACTGTCCGAAAAGAGAAATATCGCTGCCACCATCACCACTGAAGGTTCCGGCTGATAACTTATTGCGTTGCGGTTGCTGATCGATAGGTTGTATCGGTGTCAATATTTACTGTTACCTCCCTTACTTTTAATAACTATGTATTGATTTTCGTAATGGATACTGAATCGAGAGTCGTTTCTGTCGCAAAAATTCGGGAAGTTTTATACTTTCTACGCTGAAGTTTTCGAGGTAATATTTTAAAGTGTTCTCATTGAAAGTTTCAAATCAGCTCGATAACTGTTAATTGAATTAGTTTCAGTTATAATATTAATAAACCAATTGAAGCATCTCGGTGATTTTGAAACTAACAATAACAGACTTTGTGTAAAACTAAGAATTATTACAAATTGGATCGTCCAACCTTTGAAATAGATTACACTGGTTAACAAGATTTTTATCCCAAGCACAAAGATGCCTGATTTGCATGCTAAAATCATGTTTTCAGAATTTCTCCACCACCCTTAGTTTTTAAGTTCCAGGATATTCGCTTATCCACCTAAAATATGCATGCATAGATATGTAGTATAAGAGAACATCTCTTGACGTTATTTCAATTGTCGGCTAGAGCTCGGAACTGATTAAGCAGCATGCAATGGTTAATGTTTGAACATGACTTGACGTGTTAAGACTTGCATTTTCCATTACTAGATAGCATCTCTCGTTATTTCAGTTGTCGGCTAGAGCTCAGTGAATGAACATATACGCTGACGTTGTTAACGTTTTAAAGAGTGTTGCGTTGTAGTGCGTTCAAGCTATTGTAGCGAAACCGCTAACATTTGAGCACCTGCAAAAATGCAAAGGAAATGTGTAAACCACCCGAGCTCTTTTTGCTACACTTGGGGCGAATTGACATTTAAATATCAAAGACGGTCTTTCACACCTCTCCTTAAAAAGTGCTATGAGCAGTATTTCAAATGTAAAGTAGGTGATGAAGACAAACGCTGGGCTCCCCATGTTTGCTGTGTTACGTGTGTCAGACTTCTTACAGCGTGGGCAAAAGGTAAACGACATATGCCTTTTGCTATTGCTATGATTTGGAGGGAACCATCAGGTCATATTACCGATTGCTATTTTTGTCTAACAAATATCAATGGTATGACTTCTAAATACAAACATACTGTAAATATCCTAATATTCCATCTGCACTGGGACCAGTACCTCACAGTCCGGAATCACCTGTGCCTAAACCTCCACAGAATATGACACTAAGCGACAATGAAAGTGCTGATGATACTAAGGCAAATGGAGACCTGCTATGTTGGCAGACTATTGCTGGACGCTGAAGAGAGATGTTACTGATGCAAAGTACAGCCGAAAGTCATATATTAGCACATTTTCCAAATAAATATATCATTTTGTACGATGATTTATACACTATAATATACACTTTCACAAAATTTCATTGCTGTGTCACTCTGAAACCCTGCATGATATAAAAATTCTGAAAACAGATATGAAATAAGTGTAAAAAGTACTACCAAATTCACTCACTTCAACTCGTGGGACAAAATAAATCTGAAATTTTGTTGACCAGTGTTATTACAAATCGCTGAAATGTTACTAATGTGCCACAAGGATTATTAGGTGTTAGTTAAGTAGAAATAGTAATAAATTAATTAAATAATTAAGTGATACCTTTAGGCGAATTTACGTTTGACATCTTTAGTGTACATTATGGATAATTCATCCGCAGTGAGAATGAACAGTGGAAAGAAACCAATTTACATGTCAAATTTTGTATTCATTTGGGCAATTTAGAAACGACAGCTACTGCAAGAATGAGTCAGGGAAGACAGAGTGAAATTCTCAATAAAATAAGGTAGAATCAACTTCACTCTTCACTGATGCATGTTTACATTTAAGGTCAATTTAAAATTTTCACTCTTTGTGCGATACGGATGATTCATCTGCGGTGATAAGTGTAAATTGTGTACTCATCTGCATTTCATCCAAATTGAACATCAAAAGCGGGAGTGAATAAAGTAGAATGATTAGTACTTTGGATGAATTAAAAACATGATTCATTCCGGATGTAAAATGTAAACATGCATTTTCAGTGAAGAATGAACATGTGATTGCTAATTGCATAAGTATTGTACATTAATTTACTTTTGTTAATACTTTTTTTTGATAGATTTTTGATACCGTCAAATTGAAAAAGGTACCAACCCAACACAACGGTGCCAATTAAAAAATCAAGGACTCGTCGACTTCCTTTAGTTTTTTTATTTTTCCATGATTCTACATTTAATTTGCCAATGATAACAGTAAATGTATATTGAATTTTTCCACAGATTTTACCCCTTTCCAAGAAATATACTGCTGCGGTTACCAAAGGCACAACATACTTTGTTTACTGCAAAATTTTATTTAAACGGAGGATTAAATCTTAAATTTTTCAATATCCACACCCTTTATTGGCGAAATACCCCTAAATTAGTTTCCTTTTGAAATACGTATCTTCTGTCATTTTGAATAATAAATGTTTTTAAGTTTTTGGAAACCCTTTCTTTCTTTTAACATATACAGGCTGTTTACGGTCTTGTAATTAAATATCTTAAAATAAGGTCATTAACGTAAAAATAATAAGAGAGATATTAATGCTAAAAAATATTTCTAGTTTTTTAAATTTATTTTTAAGTGGTGATTAACAACCATAAAATAAAGGTTTTTAACGCTAAAACAATTGATCAACAACTTTTGCAAAGTAAATGTAAACGATAGGTTAATAGTGAATTTTTGACTAAGTAAGCTGATGTCTGTAACTTTTCCCATCTGTCAATCTGTTTCATTAGTTGTCACTGCATTGCTGGTTTGTCGTAAATTTTTCCGAATAAATCCTAACAAGGAAAGTAAAAATGGTTCATCGCACCAACAGTGAATGCGTTGACATGTTTTTAATTTATGGTGAAGTACGCCAGAATTCTGCTGATGCAAGTCGATTGTACGCTGAGCGGTTTCCTAACAGGCCAACACTTATTCCACAAAAATTCACCGCTCTAGTAATCAGTGCACGATAAACCGGTGTACTGCTAACACGTCAAGGTCGAGATGGTGGTCCTGGCCGACACCAATGAATTTTGGATGCCAAGAAAGAAGTCTTAAATCTCATCGCAAAAGATCCTTCTAGTAGTGCTCGAAAAATGTATCAAATCGAATTGTCTGGCGAACACTGCGCGAGAATCAATTGTATCCTTTCCGTGTATAAAAACTACAGGCTTTACAACTTCAAGATCATCCTTTACGTGTACTGTTTTGCCGATGGTTTCTACAAAAACATGTAGAAATTCCGAAATTTTCATCCATTGTATTGGTGGCTGATGAAGCAACGTTTACACGTAACGGCATAAATAACTGTCGGAATACTTATATTTGGTCTCTGGAAAATCCAAATGCTGTTTGTCGTAATCATTTTCAGCATAGATTTTCAATAAACGTTTGGGCCGGATTGGTCAACGGACAACTTATTGACCCCTTTGTGTTGCCAAATCGAATGAATGGATATGATTATCTCTTATTTTTGCAAAATTCCTTGATGGAATTATTGGAAGAAGTTCCTTTGTATGTACGTCGACAAATGTGGTTTCTTCACGATGGCGCACCGCCGCATTTTAATCGTTTAGTTCGCCAACATTTAGATAATGTGTTTGAAAATAAGTGGATTGGTCGAGGTGGTCCTACGCCATGGCCTCCTCGGTCACCCGACCTTAACCCCCTTGATTTCTACTTATGGGGCGTTACGAAGCCCATGGTATACACCAACGACGTAATTGATTTAGATGATCTTGGTGACCGCGTTGAGCCAGCTGCTGCGACAATTCGACGGCAAGACAAAGGCCTAGTAAATTTTGGCAATTCATGGATACGTCGAGCGAGACTTTGCGTTCAACAACACGGTGATAATTTTGAACAACTAGTATGAAGTGGATTCCATGAAAAACATAAAAAACATGTTTAACTTAATATGCTTAATCACCACTTAAAAATAAAAAAAATAAAAACTACAATCTTTTTAAAAACTTTAACATCTCTCTTATTATGCAACTTTGTTAAGATATTTTTACGTTAATGACCTTATTTTTAGATGTTTAATCACCCAATGAAAATAAAATCAGAATACCGTAAATAGCCTGTATAAATCAAATCGCCTTAGTTGTCACATACTTGATTTATTATTTTGGAGAAAAATTCTCGGCATGAATCATCCATTCAGTTCATCCAAAGTAGTAAACCGATTTGTACCATTCCCTCTTGATGTTCACTGCTGATGAATCTTCCTTTGTGTACATACAAAGTGCAAGATGTGCATTCACCTTTATCAACGCTTTCTAGATGGGAAAATGTATTCAAACGAAATAACCGAAGAAGATAAACACTGTTTATTATCGGGGAGCAGCAAAAAAAAAATCACCTGGGCATCGATACACAATGCGTATGTAAACAAATTCATTGATATTTAGGGCCGCTAATGACTTACATAAAAATTAAGTTCATCGGCTATCTTCTACGTCTTTAAAAAAATATATTTAAAAAATTAGTCTGAAATTATACCTGTGAATGATTGATTTACGTCGTATTAGATCGTATTTTTTGTATGTGGTGACTTGTATTTTCTCATAGAGCAATTAATATGAACACATATAGCAATTACATCATCGATATAAATGGGACGATTAATTAAAATTTGTAAGTACATGTTGGAGATTCAGATTTAGTAACATTATTTATGTCGCATATATACTTATATATACCTATATACTTAAGTAAGCACTAATATCTATTTCTGTTTTCACTACTCTAATTTGAATCAATTGTATGTTAAGGATTATTTATGGTATGCGATGATTGTTGAAAACGTCTTTTCTATTGAAGAAAAATCATATTTATCGTTAGGTATATGCTTGTTGTAAGGAGTTTTGTTACTATACAACTGTTATTTGGTTTTTCAAAATTTATTTCCCTAGCTAGCTATTTTCTTTTCCTGCTACAGACAGCACATAAATCTTTAATTAATATATGTGGGTGTAATGTAACGTTACGGTTATAACATGTTTACACGTAAAGATGTGTAAAATTGATGATACCTGAAAGAGGAAATAAACACAGCTGTATATGGCCCCTAAAGCCTTTTACTGCCAACAAAGTTTTTATTTTTAAATTCACCTCTTCGTGTTTTTAATTTATTTAGAGTGATAGACAATATTTCAGTGATGTTTATAAGTTAATGTAATGACAGGGAAATTAGCATGTCCATCATCCGTTGCGTTTATCTGTTTATTTTTTAAGTATTATGTTCTATGTTTCGGTAATTATTTCATTTTTTAAGGTCTAATACAACATATAATATTTAATAATCATTTATTCATGCATAATATAATTACCATATATCGTTATGTAAATTAAAAAGCGACATCTAGATGCCAGTTATACAAATATTAAATTACGTCATTTCTTCATGATAATTCTACCCCTTTATGATATTTCCAGTGTTTACGATAGAATGAAATGTGTTTGTTGGATTGAGACACTTTTTTTAGGTTTAAAGAAGATTTACTTGTTTTTATCTTTATAGAGGTATTTACGTGCATATATCTATTATTACGCCAATAAACCACCTCCCTTCGCATTCGTTTTGATGGAGCGCATGTTTCCCATTTTCCGCTGCAGCGCCATCTATAGGTCAACCCTAATAACGCTGCAGCAGCGCCGCCCAGAGGTCAACCTCAGTAAACAAAATAGTCAAACGTTTAACTCAACATCCAGCAAAATTAAATTTTACATCTAGAAGAATATTCACTATAAACACAGAATGAAATTGTCAAAATACACATGTACAACTTTCAAAATAATAATAATAAAAAATAGGACTGTAGTTGTATTAGAATTGTTTATAATAATATATTTCTAAAGGGAAATGATCGAAAACAATTTGAATTTCCCGCTTTGCTAAATTTTTGACAGATTGGTAACGATGTGAAGATTTTAACTAGTGGCGTTCTGAAATTTTATATTAATTCTGTGTATTAGTATAGTTGTTGCCACGATCTTTAACACTAACAGGGGTTATAATGGTTGGCTTTTTTGAGTGCACTTGTGCGACATCTAATGTTTAGAAATATTAGCGTGCATATCAGAATAGTATTTGAAGAAATTGGGAATAAGCTACAAGTTGACTGATACTATTGAAAAATCGTTCGGAAATGTTCAAACCTTAATTATGTATGTACTTACAAATTTTGCAAATATAATAAAACAATATTTCTATGAAAACTTTAGTTAATCTCTATCACTACCTACTATAGCTATCCTTTATTGGTTACAAATACTCTCGTAATAGACCAATCCCTATAATCCGATTACTGCTATTCCGGTAATTTTTGAGTATCGTGGCAACAACTATACCATGCTATAGGTATGAAAGTTTTCGTACAATAGAATAAGATATAATAGATTCTTGTACAAAATGGCTATACAACCAACAATCAATCACATAGATATTATGCATGAGCACCAAATTTAAATTAATAACGAAAAGCGACCTTTTGATCAAACGGTTTTCGTAGAGTTCATCTCAATATATTATTCCAGTTGTAGGTATTCTTAGACTTTATAACCTAAGTACATATATTTTCATCACATTGCAGCCGATTGTCAGTTCGGAAATATTAAACTCAGATTTTAGTTGGGTGGACTGTACGTCAGTGTTTACTGTGGTGTAGTGTACTGCTTAAATCCTGATTTCTGCGCATGCGAAATATAGACAAAACCTAATAATGTTAGAGGCATAAGTATAGTCCACAGCGAATGCATGGAAAACAGTTCACAATGAACAGCGTCACTCCACTTTCATTTATGCCGGTTTCCACCATTTTCACGTATTTAATTTTTAATATAAAATTATCAAATTTAGGAACTTATGTTGCACGATAATTACAGAAGCGTAATTAAAGGTTTTTTAAATGGTACACTCCAAGTTATGAGAGAGCTGCATACGAGTCTAATGTATAAAAGTATGCGGAATCAGGGAGTTCTAGTTGAACTAGAACTGAACTAGTTAAACTTAACAGATGCGTTAAGTGTTAATTCCTGTGATTGTCCAACGCTGGCGCGGTGGTAAACGGGTATTTGCTGTCCGGATTTGAGCCCGGTCGTTTACATTACGTACAACATACGTGACAATATTATGACGCGGTGAAGTTCCTTCCATCTCTCACCTCTGATTCAAATCGTGATGGATACCGGTTATCCGTTAAATTGACGTCTTTTAGCGATTAGTCACGAACCGGATGACACATCATGTTATTACATTTGTCGAGGTATATTTTTCCCGTGGCACTTAGAAAATATATTTGTCACTTGGTTTTCTGGATTGGCAGTTATGTATTGTGGATTGTGCGCATGTTTTATTTTCTCTGCCGTAGCGCCATCCATAGGTTAACTTTAATAACACTTGCGCAGCGCTATCCATTGGTCAAACTTAGTAACGAAAATAGTATACATTACGGTCTTCTATATAAATACAGACTCAAAAGCTGGAATTATAAACTCATCCGCAGCAGTAACTGCTACTGTGATGCAACAATTTTCAGATAAAATGCTGCTTTTTTGTGTGTCTATTTATAAATGTCCGCAACAGCAATAACAACAGTAACACGCCGCAAGCAACCCGCAGAGAGATGGCCAACTTTTATATTCGGCCTCAACTGCTGCGTATTATAATTAAAATAAACCAATCAGATGCAAGCAATTACAATTGGCATGAAAAATGGTCTGAATAGCGTAAAGTAATATGACATATAACCTATGAAATATATTTTAAAGTTGTAATGATTTATGAAAGTCGTAT
>JARFOC010001310.1:0-13445 GCA_031763485.1 Osmoderma eremita
TATTTTCGACCTCAAATAAATACTTGTTTATGTAAATAGCAGTCGAACATCTGGTACCCTTCTACACTATTAACGTTGAAAATATCGGAGTTCTCGATTTTAGGTCGGAAACTTTTATGTGGCCACGACTGTACCTACATTACCTTTATTAATTAAGTATATGTTTAACACCAACAAATAGCAACATATACGACGAAGATAGCAGAAGTAATTTACCTTTTTAGTTCAAAATAAATTTTAGTTAAATTGATGGCGTAAGGCAAAACATAAGTAGCCAACTCTTCAAATCTTTTTCATGTATGCTTGTATGTAAGTAGTAAATGGGTCGTTTAACATGACACCACGTGACACTATGTTCGACACTTTACAAGTTGGTACCTACATATTTTCTGAACACATTTTATAAATATGTACATATACGTAAGCATAATCTTGCTGCTATATAACCACCTATAATATTTACCTGGGCAAAATCTCCAGAAAATATGTGTCTCGAACTACAGGAACATGTATTGTATCATCCACACAACACCCTTCCTAGAACCATAGCCGGAAGCAGACTGGTTAAAAACCATAGACATAAAAACTTAAAAATAAAATCACTAGCGTCACAAAACGGACGCACGCAAACTACCCGAAAAATGCAGAAAATAGCGGGCAATATAAATTTAAATTTATTTTAGTTTTATTTCAAACAGAACTTCTAATAACAGAAATACTGTGTATTTATAAAATTATACGTTTATAAAAACCAAAATACTATCTTTCCACATCCCGTGTAAAACATATCGACTTAATGCCACAATCAGAAAACTTTTGAATCTAACAGTGAATACAGATTACACGTATAATGCCAACCAAAATTCTATTCATTCTTCTATACAAGCTTTTTCGTATAATGTCATTCACAAAAAGTGTATGCATTCCGCCATGCAGTTTTTAAGTAGCACATGTTCTATTTCCAATTATAACTCTGTTCAGAAAGTGCGCAAAAACACACATTGACGGTTTCGATTAACGCATTCCTGAAAGTTATATTTACAATTGGAATTAACCTACAAACCTTACAAAATTGTTAAATCCACTTATTTTTCAAACATAATAACGCATCAACTAGCTTTAACAATAATTTTATTCAAGTACTGACTTCTACAATAGCAACTTATCGACTAAAGACTCTGATGGAAAACAATTCGCTCTAACATTAATCTACCCTACTCAACAAAAACATATCCATTAGGAATAAAATTACACTAAAAAGTATTGTTGGGTCCAGGTACCTGGCGATGCATCATTTTTACCTCGACGTGCGTTAACAAAATAATAATTAATTCAGGACACATCAATATTTACAGACGAAATACACAATAATAATAAAAATACCGATAATGATTAATCAATAAGTAAAATCTAAAAGAACTGCTAACAACTAAAGGAATTGTAATATAAATTTACAATAAGTAGACGTTAACGCAGCTGATAACTCATTTGCTGCCAAAACAAACATCATGATGAAACGTGATAAAGGCAATTCTCAGTATCGCAAATTAAAGAAGTGCCGTCCTCACTTTGAACCGTATTTTGAAGCGGTCTTTTATACATCGGTTCAAAAACGTTAGAACCAGTTTCAATTCTAACGTCATTACTTAGGATATTTGTCGCAAAAATGTTTTAAATTAAATGCGCCTGCGTTTTCATGTTGTTGTGCTGCAAACACAATCTTAACATTAGGGATTCCCGAGTTTTTTAATTGTAGTATACCCATTTCCGCTAGATGGGGCAAGAACCCGTTTCAAAATTAACTTCATTGCAATGGCAGTGGTGTCCTCTCTTACTTGCTTTTTTTATTTTAAAATATGCCCTGGATTATTACATTTAGAAAAGAGGTACATAAGTAATTAAAATGTCTTAAAATAAACGGTACTTAATCTACCTAGTTATTGTATTACTTTATTATAGGAGTTAATTTCCCTTATTTGATAATTGTACAAATTTTAGTGTTGGTAACCCTCTACATTTTTTTATTCTGCAACTGTCGCTTTTGTGTCAACTTAATTGCTTGAATTTACTAATCAATAATATTTACATTTTTCATGTAGACCTTTAAACTCCAACTTTATGACAAAAAAATAATCGTGAGCAATCTTAATCTTAGTATGTAGGACTAAATACAACGTTACGTGGGTTATCGCAGGATTTAGAATGTAGTGATTCATAATACAATTGTTATATAGAAGCAACTATAAAGGGCAACACAATGGAGCATACAGAATATAATAATCCTCAGATGCTGTCTGGGAACCTCTCCACCCATATAAATTTAGAAGACCTAAAAATGGATACAAATTTCGCTATGCTCTTGTCTAGCTTAATTTTTGCAATATCGTGGGTAATTTACATAACGTATTATAACTCAAGACTGGTTGGTTACATTATTACAAAAATTGTTAACCATTTATTTATTAGGGATGGTTATTTTAAAATAGGTTTGTTTAATAACAATTTTATATGATGCCAATATTAACAAGAAATTTCTAGGCTCCTTTACTTTAAACGCGTTATCCGGAAAAATTATGTTTAGGGATGTCGTTTATATAACATGCGATTATAGCATGCGAATTCAAGACGGCTATTTAATATTTAGGTGGTGGAGGTCATATGTGCCCAAAGATGTCAGTGAAGGTACTTATTACAATATCTAGTCACAATATTGTATGTAAAATATCTCTACAATTTTCAGATCTATCTCATTCGGATACTAGACTTTCAGTGGTTTTAAATGGGTTTGAACTGCATGTTTATAATAGATCTGACATGTATTTTAATCTTGTTCACATCTTTGGATTAGACCCAAATTTACTCCCAGACGATGCAGGGAATACTAGGAATAATGATACAAATAATTTACCAGCAGATATAAGGTTTCGTGTTTTAAATAACAATATTCTTAAAATTATTGCTTAAAACATTACTTATAGCACTCAAGAAACATCAGGTGATGCTATTGCAAGGCGACAGAAGAGATCGGAAGCTACAATGGCTAGAACATGGCGTGATTTAATACCGGTCATAAAAATGGATCTTTCATCGGTAAGTCTAAATTTTTGTATAAACCCATCTTTTTATTTACGTAATATGTTGGTTGTAGTGTCGTTTAGTGTTTGGAAATAGATTAGTTCCGACGACATTAAGCGTAACAATTGAGGAATCCCATTTTGTCTATTCTACAAAGCCGGCGGTTTGCGAGTTGGATCGGTTTATGCATTTTGTTAAATGCAAAGCCGAGAATGCGAGAGTGATGCTGGTGCCTAGTCCAAAATATACTGGTAAGTTTTTTGTTAATTTGTCATGCATTCGTTAAGCAGAACTTTAAAATACAAATCTGGAGTAAATACTTGGGTATATTCGAGGAGATTTTTTTTAATTCGTTAATTTTATTACACAATATACAGTGCAACCTTGGTAATCCGTACTTGTGGTATTCCGAAATCGCGACTATTCGAAATGATGTCCTATCTTGCCAATCACAGCATAAACGATCGTGTTGCTGCCTGATATAAGACGGGCTCTGCGATTATGTGTAATAAGTCAACAGTGTTTGTTACAATGTCTAAACGAAAGCACAAAGCCTTGTCTCTTGCGCAAAAATTTGAAATAATTAAAAAGTTAGGTGGCACTTTTACAACTTGCTGCGGAATATGGAGTAGGAAGATCGACTATTACGGACATCAAACACAAGAAAGAAGAAATTAAGGCATACGTAAACTCGCATGAAGACGAATCAATACGGCGTCTGACATTAAAGAAAGCTGAGTACCCAGAAGTAGAATCTGCATTATACACCTGGTTCCTGCAGCAAAGAAACCGCAATCTATCAATATCGGGCGAAATTTTTTTTACAATAAAATAACCGACAGTGACGACTTCAGTGCCAGTTCAGGGTGGTTAGATCATTTTAAAAAGAGGTTTAAAATTCGACAGTTAACTATTAGCGGTGAAAGATTTTCGAGCAGTCTTGCGGCGGTCGCTCCATTTCAAAAGCTATTTTTGGAAAAAGGGCGAGCAATGAATTTTAATGCTCACCAAATTTACAATGCAGATGAAAGTGGACTATTTTGGCGCGTTTTGCTAACAAAAACTTTGGTGCACAAGGATGAAGATTCAGCGCCGCGCCGAAAAATAAGCAAGGACCGTATTACCCTTGTGCCATGTGCGAACGCGGCAAGGCTGCACATCCCAAGCCATTTAAAGATTGCCATCAATCTTTGCCTGTAGGCTACAAAAATCACGGAAGTGCTTGGCTGACGCGAGACATCTTCAAACTGGTTTCATAATGGCTTTACTCTCTCAGCGCATTTAAAAGAACTTGGTCTAACACCCAAAGTACTCCTGTTACTAGACAATGCGTCAAGTCACCCCTCAGAAGGAGAAGTACGAAGTGAAGATGGACTAATTTCCGTATTATATTTGCCGCCGAATTGTACGCCGTTGCTACTATCGATGGACCAGTACGTGATCCAGGCTATGAAAATGCACTACAGAAGCAACTTCTCCTCCACTTGGTTTCGGAAGAAAATGGGACTCGCTAAAAGCTTTCAATTTAAAGAGCGCCTTTTTCAACCTTCACTCTTCGTGGGAATCTGTCATGCAAAAGTCATGGAACAAATTATGGTCGGCCCAATTTCGAAAAAGTTTAGATGATGATTATGACGAAGAGGATATGACACCTTTAGTGGAGAATCGGAAGAAGTCGAAGAGCAACCGAACAAGAATTCCAAGAAATTACGGTCCTGATGAGTTATAATATACTAAAAGGCTACACATGACCGTGAAAGGAAAATGTGCACTTTTAATACGAAATCTGCGGCGGTATCTCCTCCGAGCGGGTGCCGATTATGTCGTCTCTAAAGGGGAAAAACTAACAGTGGGCGACATCAAAGAATGGATTTCGGGTGATGCTGCAGATTTTACACCAATTATAATGTTACACATTCTAATACATTTTCTTAATGTATTAGAAGACGGAAAGAAAAAGGCTTTAAACAACATAACCAAATATTAAGAAGCACAGGTGTTAAACCTATCAACTAAGTTACTAACGCACATGCGTCAGAGAAAGTCAGCGGTGAACCGTTGTGTCAGTTCTAGCGCTGGCCACGACCGCTGGCGCAAGTGGCCTCTAGCGGTGCACAGCGCCAGAACTCTCTGAACGCAATCAATGCCTATATACCAAATATAAAATGCCAAAAACAAGAGACTACCAAGAAAAGATATCGTGAAAAATGTAATTTCCCTGAATTAAGTATCCATCTTCTATTTGGCAATATCCAAATCTGCAATATTTTCTAATTTTTATTTGTAACTTTTATTATCTAGACAGTCTAGATAATACAAATTTGAAACACATGCCATTTGGTCGTGTACCATCTTTCAATTCACTTGTTTTGAAATTTTCGATTTTAATAATTGCGGGAACATTGATAGATTGATACTGAAATGTGGTACTACACCTCTTGATTTAAACCAAATCCCATGATCAATTTTTACTGCAGGAAATATTTTTATTTTGGAGTACAACTAAGCATTCTAAACTAAGATTCGTTTGAACCGATTTTAAGAAGAAAAAAAAACAGAATTGTTGCAGTGGTATGATAGAGATTGACCCATATTTTTTTCTTTCGACAGTTTTTGATTTTTCTTATCTCTATCTGGGACGTCACTCCACAGTAATAAAACATTTTACAGGGCGTTTGAAATTACTATTTGGGTCATTCTTCTCGTATGCGGTCATAAACTTTTTTATCTACAATATAATCATCTGAAAATTTTGCGCCGTTGTTCTATTAAATGGATGAAAGTCGTTTACGTTTAGAAAACAATTAACAAATACTTATTGATTTTTAATAAGCAGTTGCCGTTTTTGGTCGCTTCTCATTAAATTCAAAAATTTAAAAGCACCAATCTTATTGGAAAAAAGAAATTCTATTTGACATAGATCTGACAGTAACAAATGTCAGCAAGAAAATTTTACATATCAACTATAGCAGCTGCAATCTGCATTTCATTGATCTTCCTACTATATATTCCTCTGTGTATTGGGCACTTTCGTAAATGCGTATCTCTGAAGAGTGGGTTTATAGACCTGTTAAACATTAATAATACTGCAAAAGAAATCTGCATACTTCCACTGAACGCATCTTTTTTTAACCATTCGGACAATTATTTAGAAATGTCAGCCATTTTTTCAGAAACAAAGGATATCAAGAGCAAAAAATTGGTTTCGTTACATGATAATATTGACCGAAAGATTTTGTTGCTAAAACACCATCTCAAATCGCGATCCAAAGATAAGTTACGGAAACATATTTACACCTTAGTCCTTTATAACTGCTTAAACTTGGAAGGAACTACGCTGACATTAAAACAAATGAGGTTTATTCTGGAATCAGAACTGACTGTCGGTGATAAACCGCTAAAGGAACACAATGACGTATTAGGGCTTAATTTGGCTTTTCATTTTGCCAAAACCATAATCAAGAAAGATAAAATTCAAATCGAAGATTTTATCGAAATGCACAAAAGACTGGTTGGTTATGCAAATCCTTTAAAAGCTGGTAATTTTAGGAATAAACAAATACCCAAAGCCTTGAAGAAGTTTATATTGTGGCTTAATTCGAATGAAGTAACTAAGTTCCATCCGATGGCATTTGCATCTCTAATTCTTGTTAAATTTATGATCATACAACCTTTTGAAGATGGCAATACTATAATGGGAGTATTGCTTTTAAATTTGTTTTTGTTACGGAATGGATACCCTCTTATCATCATTGATAAAAACGATAGACAATTGTATTTTAATAATTTGAACAAAGCTATGCAGGGCAATGTAGATACATTTATCGACTTCATTACCTCTTGTTTGGAAAAGAGTATAAATATATATTTAAGCATAGAAAATAAGTTTATCGATGAAATAGAATAATTCTTATTTAAACCTTTATAATTTTATTTTGTATTTTCGTTGCTTCTTTTCGTATTTTTAAGAAAAATAAAATGTTTGCCAGGTATGTTAGATGAACCACCCCGGTATATGGGAGAAGGATTTGTTCTGATGTCCACGAATGATTTGGAATTGTATTTTTATATGGACGAGGCAGGTACGTTATTAATGATATTCAACTATTCGATATACTTGTTATTCGTGATTTATCATTGTTATTAGGTTTAGTACGGGAAGGACCGGTTTCTATAAAATTAGCTAATGGAGATACAGTGGAACCAAGTCCGCCACAATGGGGTATTGATATTAAATGTGGAAAAGGTACAAATTATATTTTACATACTGGGTGTGAAAATCTGGTGTTGGTCTCTTACGTACTATAGTTTTTTTTTTGTTCGGAGGAGTGAATTCACTTCAATTGTGTGATTTGGTCCAATTAAATTTTATATTTTTGAGCTCGCATCACAACAAACAATAATGCGATAAAAAGTCGATTAACAGCTGTTTTATCTGTCAAATATCTTCCAAAATCACGCTGTAAATCATATTATAAATAACATTATTTATGGTTGTGTTCACAAATTCACCAACAAACTACGTTCAAAGCATGCTCAAAGTGAATAAAACAGAAATTCGCTATTGTAATTGGGGATCACTCCTCCAAATAAAAAAACTATAGCCATTTTATAAAATTTGTATAAAAGTCTTCAGGATTAAGTGCGACGTAGCCCCAAATCATTTTATCACATATAAAGTGTGTTGGTTTTTGCACCTTTGTTTTTTTGCTTAACGAAATACCATGTATATTATTACCGAGGTGCGGATAGACGCCTTGCATTATCGGGTTATGAATCATACAGTCTCGGTATTGTAGACTCATCCAGTGTTGGAATGCATGCGCGATTGTGGCAGCCAAATTAGTACAATTGGATAGCGCTTATCCCAACGGTACCAACCGCCAAATCACGCTTTTTCAGATAAAGGTACCAAATGACTTGGATAACAAAGACTTAATGACTCTAAATAGATCTCAACTCCAAACTTCTCGTAGCGACTTTTGCCGGTGAGGGTACCAAGTTACACAACGCGAATTCTACTTACGTCTACAGGGATTCAAGTCACACAAGGCTGTTTAAACATAAAGCATCTGGCGTTTGGTTCCTTTTTGAGTTTTTTTCACTATTATACTGTCGGCTGTGAATGTTATTTTTGCGTTAATGTTTGCACGAGTTGTTATAATGGGTGATGGAGGTGCTAGAATTTTGAATCTAGAATCGCGCACTTCACTTAAAACTACACTACTTAAAATACTTAATACCTGGCCTCATCTCTTTACTAAGTGATACAGACTTTGGGAAGATTAAAAGAAAACTAAAGTATCAATTACGTGTTTACACTCTAGATGAGTTTAAAAGAAATCATACAACTTTGTATTTTGCATAAAAACGTTTTCAAATTCAACGGAAAAGAAATTTCGAATAAAAAGCTGGCTGAAACAAGAGACTAATAGAAAACATTTCGTGAAAAATGTAATGTAAGTACTCAAGTCCGCTTCTTCCATCTTCTAGTTGGCAGTATCCAAATCTGCAATATTTTACATAATACAAATTTGCAACACATGCCATTTGGTCGTGTACCATCTTTCAATTCACTTGTTTTGAAATTGGCGGTTTCAATAATTTCGCTAACATTGATAGATCGCTAAGTTTGATGGCCCTTCTCCCAAATGATGTCGAAGTATTATTACTTACTATATATACTTACTTTGGGGCTTATCCAATGTGCTGGCTCGCGGGGGGGAGGGGGAGGGGGAGGGGAGGGGGAGGTCGTATTATGAAATGAAAAACTAAGAGCACGTTTAAATAACAATCCGTATATTGACGGTTTAGTCGGGTTCGTCAGTTAACTAAGTGAAATTATAGATTGTATCCCTAGTTGACAAAATAAACAGTTTGAACCATTAAATTATTAAAATAACAGTGCGTCGCTACTGTAGTTGACAGAGTCGCGAAAATATGAAGTTCCTACATAGGTGAGCACTATTGGTGCGGACTGTACATAATGACAGGGCGTATACTTAGTAGTAGCGCGAGCGCTGCGTGTAAAATATGTCGATCGTAGGTGAAAGTGGCGGTAGATGGCGTAAGGGGTAGTTCCGCGGCATTTAAAACGATACATGGTACCGATTTTGAAGACAATGTAGATGCTTTTGGTGAAAACATTCTAAATAATTTCCTTAACATTTTCTAACTGTAAACACGTTTTAATTATTTTAATATAAAATGTAATCAAGTAGCACTTGTATGAATACAGTTCCATGCCATATTTTTGCCCAAACGCGACAGACACAATTCAAAGAGGTCCATGTAAAAGATTTCTATTTAATCAGAAAAGAACCAAAAGCCATTTTTATCAAAAAAATATGTCAGAAAAAGAGATCGGTAAAAAAATTGCTTGTATTCTTTAGGGAGCTATTTCATGTTATAAAGTATAAAGGCTGGCCAGTTTCATCCACAAACTTATTTTCAGCATTATAAAACTTTGACCAGCATTTGCTCAAAACAACAGTTTGGCGGTTGTTACCTTTTAGATAAGCGCTATGCAATTGATATATGTTTAACCGATTCTCTTAATACAGACACCTGCGAGGCAAATTCAACCCAAGCAGCACAATTCAAATTTGCCGCAATTATTTTTAGTAACTCCAACATTAAATCATAAAATTACCTACAATTTTGTATTGTATTAATGGGTATTGTCATGTCCATCAGTTGAGGTTACTAAAAATAATTGCGGCAAATTTGAATTTTGCTGCTTGGGAATTTACCAGTGTCGTAGAAGCGCATTAAATTAATATATAGAAAGAGCGATTGCTCTATTCCCACTCGATGTTACAGGAAGTCGGGAATAATAATTGTTTATTGCACTACAAATCGAAATATAAAGCAGATAGTTACACCAAATATCGATGAAATCAGAAAAAATAAGCATTTTAATGACACCATGGCCAACTATGACTTTCATTTAAAAAAATAGAAGTTTGTATTATATCTACAAAATAAAGAGTGCCATTGATATTTAAATCACATTATTAGATTCTACAAAAAAAAAGAACTAGAAACAGTTTTCATTTATCTTAAGGGGTTGTAAACATATTTGACGTTGAAGTTTTTGGAAGTTTTCAATTTTTCTTGCACTGGATAACAAATGTGACACTAGCATTAACTATAACTCTATTTTCTGAACAACTTTGTCCCTTTAACCGGTATTGTATCTTTAATATTAGGAAAGTTATCCATATACGGAGATAGAAAATGGGCAATGTCGCACAACCCACCTAACACGACAGAGAAAGGGTAGACGTAATAAATGCATTGGCAAGGAGGCGTACCAAATTTTCTCTAATATCAATAAAAACTAAAATACTATAATAAAATAACGTAATAATAATAAAATAATTGTCGCTTTATAAAATTTAAAATATCATAGTTGTATAGGAATATTATATTTTTAGAATAATGAAGGTGGTCGCAGATTGTTCAGATCTAAAGTTCATTCTCTTTAAGAATATAGTAGATAACGCTGCAATCGGCATCCGTATAACACTGCCAAATTTTAACTCGATTAAATAATGGCGGATAATTTGAAAGTAAAATGTCCGTTTTATTATAACCTTTGTCAGATTCATTACAAAAACGTAGCGATCAGTAATATATCATTTTATCCAACATAAATTTCGTATGCACAGAGCTTTTTTCGTCGCGTGTAATTTTGCCTTACGTATTAGCCAATAGCAAACGTCCAAAATATAAGTCTATATAACGCCATTTTCTTAAAGCGAATGACGTACATATACAATCATAAAGTGTAGAATTACCAAATTATTTTCTAATTTTGTAAAAGTATAATCCCTAAAAAAAAATTCCGCTTCAGGAACGGATTTTAGTTACGGACCGTGGGCCGACCGTCAGAGGGAACACCTCTTCAAATTCTTCTATCCTCAAGATTACCAACCGATGCAAGTAACCGAAAACCCTAAACCAGGCGAGAAGAGACAAATGCAATCATTCGACATACGCTTATTAATGCAGAACAAAGCCACGGTGGATATTTTATTTTCGAAGAACAAAGAAACAAACGCAGTGCACATCAACGTAGGCGCCGGCAGCTATTTCGAAATCGCGATACCGTGGGTGACAACCGAGAAGGGTTACACCACAAAGATTAACGGGCAGCTATTGCACCTGGAGGCAACGACCAGTTTGCAGTTCAGGGACTTCTTGGTTAGTGAAACGTTGGAATTTTCAGTATTGTGCCACTATCCCTTGATCTGGAACGACCACCAACTATGGGAGTTGAACTTGACCGGCTGTAAAGCAACTGTTAGTATCATATTTTGTCATAAGTGGTTCTTTACTGGTGAGTCAATTTCAAAATGTACGACCTGATGTCATTTTTATATCGAGATTTGTTTTTGCAGACCTAATTAATGATTGGTCGTCGAAGCAGAGGCCTGATCTTCTACACTTTGTACCGTACACCTGGCGGTTTGGGTTAACCTTGAAACATTGTGAAATCTTAACATTGGCTAACCAGTACAATTGGGTCGATTGCAGTAGTTCCGGACAACGGTTGGAAAATACTCAAATAGCTCTTTGTGCTCACTTCTTGCACATGTCTTTTGATTTACCATTTGATGAATTCCTGCCAGAAACATTACCTTTAAATTTTAGCATACAGGTATCAAATATTATAATTATTTATTAATTTTGCATAGATTTTTAGTAAGTTGGATTTGGTGTTCGCTAAGAGTCTGTGTTGGGCCCCCTCTAGTTTGTAATTTAGCTGTTTCGCCGATCATTTAAAATTTATTAAATATTACCGCCATCCATTTCATCACCCAATAATTTTACAGTTCCTCTTTGTCCATTCCACGATACTTCCTTGTTTGGATTTTCACAGATTCATTACCAATTTTTTCTTGTATTTATCTTGACAGGGAGAAAGCATTGATTTGAGCTTGTTCATACCGGAATTTCATACGAGCAGAGCTGCCGTAATGTCGTTGGAGAAATTTGCGAAAGTACGATCCAAAGATGGTACCACCACAACGAAAAAGACTGAAATTATACCTAAATGGAGAAACATATGCTCTTCTAGGTATGTTATCTTTGTTTCATATCTTATTTGTTATACGTACTTAAGAGACAAGTGATGCCTTGCGTCTTAAACAAATATTGTTTATGTATCTTTTTGTGTGTATTATTTTAGTGCATTCATGACTTAATATAATAAGTCAAACAGCTTCCATAATTTTTATTAGCAGTGGTTAAATTGCCCAGAAAAAGAAACTAAGTTGTTTAAGTATTGTTTTCAAAATGAGGATCATCGCTTGCCGATATTCGCATCTCCATCAGAATCATAAAAAAGTATAGTCTAATTTAAAAAAAAACTTGGCCCTAAAACCATATGTATATATAAATAATTTTATCAGCTCATTTCATAGCCTGCATTCAGCCATTTAATATTCCGTTTCAATTATTGAAATCGGCCTATAAATAAAGGCTCTACGGAATCGTTTTTTTATAAGACACCCTGTATATTACATAAATTCTACATCTGTAATGGGTAAAGAATGTACAATGAATCTATAAAGTAACGAAACCCACGTGACCTCTAATACGGAGAGATGTATGTTTGTCTTTTTCTTTTTCATTTGATGCAACTTCAGACATCACAATCATTTTTGCTCTCTCGGTATAACATGACGTAAATTTTAAGTTGGCAACGAATTAAATATTCCTACTATTTCTGTCTAGAACGCTAAATGGCCGATATTTGACAGGTGACTTTCGTACGCTGGGTGTTATATTTCGTTGGTTATTTCTGTCTTTATTTTATTGCTACGTCTTCGTTAATCAAATTTGTTATAACTTTCACAATATAATTATTTCCCTATTTCTTGCCCGTATATAATTATTTAAGAGCCTGGAGGGTTGTTAAAGGGGGACTATTATTATTATATAAGTATTTATAACCCAAAACCTAACTTATCAAGTTTTATCTGTTAATATATATTATTATATATACATGAAAATCTGTATGGGAATGTTATTTTTGAGTATTACCACAGAGAAGGTAACGTATAGACAGCCCACTAAATGCAATTTATTGGAAGTCTGAAAAGGAGGCAAAGGGACTGCTTTGCTTCCCTGTCAGCAGTAACTAGCTCTATGCGCCATACGATGACGCCACAAAAGCAGTGAATTTATGCGCAACGTTGTCAACAATTTCTATGATTTTGTTATCTATTTATATTAACACATTGTTGACCGGCAATTTTACGCTGAAACTATCTCATGTCACCCGCTATTATTTCGTAATTCAATGTGGAACTGAAACAATATAAATAACCTTCAATAAACTTTATTTATACATAATGAAT
>JARFOC010001311.1:0-18105 GCA_031763485.1 Osmoderma eremita
ACTGTTTTCCTCAAAATATGCATTTTAACTGTCAGAAACCCAAATAATGGAACCGGAAGTAATAACGTACAGCTGATTAGACGATTTGGCAACCGTGTATCGAATTCTCATAAGCTCTGTACTGCATTCGGAGGTTGAAACAATCTGTAGCAGCGCGGTGTAAGTTTTATGCCCGTCACTGTATTTATATTTAGTTTGATATTAGATTTTTTGGTAAACAAACAAATATACATATGCGCATATATCAGCTGTATACAATGTTGAAACATCTCTCTTCTCTTTTGCCATCAAATCATGCGATAGACTCACAGTACAGACATACGTACTTAAAATTTATATAACCAGTTATAACCGTATCGCCTCTGTGAATTTTAACTCAATCCCGAGCCAAACGTAGGAAGCATATTTATGATTACATACTCTATTTATCACACAGAGTAGTCTAAACACACAACCACCGTATGCAACTCGAGAAGATGTGGGTGCAGGGATTTTATGCGTCATAATAACGACCTCCACTGGTATCGCCAATGACCATAACGTAGTTAGCACAACCGAAGATTTCTTTGTGCTCGCGAAATGGGAGAAATGAGTAAATACCAACAACAACGGGACAGGCCGGCGACGAGATATGTTGCTAATTCGTTGCTGGCTTCCAGACGAAGCCGTTAGAAACAATTTTCTTTACGTTGCAATATCACTACGTGATATACACGCATATAGCAATGTTACAAATTAATAATTAAAATAATAATGGATTTTAATAATAATAAATTTGGATTCCTTTTATTTATGTCAAGTTGACACAAGCCGGGCAACTTCTGAATGACAATTAACTGACACTTGCTAATTTAATTATAATGACTTAATCAAGAAATTGTAACCTTTTGTATTTGAAAATATAATGTTGCTATAACAATAATACGAACATTTACCAAATACCTTATCTAATACCCTTTGTATGTGTTTTTAGATAACCACAGTGTTTACAGTGGTAAGTGACACCCTGTATATACTTCAAGTGTTAGTTCTAGGTATTTTTAATGCATTTATAAGAGACTTTTAAGACAAAAGCTTTTCCTCGCACTATGACTCTCAGATAACCCTTAATAATTAGAGTGCATCAAATTCATATATTCGTTTCCTAATTGTCTCAACTCTCATCATATTTTCTCATATAGACGACATTTATTTTCAATTATAACTGAATTTATTATTTCCATTTTAAATCTTCTCTAGTTTCTAACACGTAAATATAATTATGTGTTAGATTAAGTTTCTTTGTTCTATTATAAGAATACGGTCTCGTATCGTGGAAGTTGGCCGATATCGCTCAATTATTGAAACTACTTACTTAATTATGCCGCTCTGAGGTCACACATATGAACTTCAACGATAACGAACTCCCCCAATAAGAAATGATATTTCCTTCCTTGTTTTCTCTGTCTCAACCCTAGTATAAAAACTAAATGTAATAGAAAATAAGATCATTCATTCATTCAGAGTTCAGAATTCAATATCAGATCATCGTCACTGTATCATTTAATATTCGAGACCATTCAGTAACACGCAGTTGTTCTTCAATCATCAAATCTTTATACATAAATATATATATATATATATAATAATAAAGTTAGTGTTTGTGTTTTTTTTTCTAAAAATCAAATCGCCGGTTTAAGAACAGTAGTGCGGAACGCAACAGTGTGTGTAACGTGTGCCACCCTGTTCTGTCTTCTCTCGTCTTGCCGTCACTCGTTCCAACTCCTTCCAGATCTTTCTCACTACACTTTTCCAATCACCCCTTCTTTTACACTCGTTAATATCCGTATTTTAAAATTTCACTCACAGACTTTACTTTTCTGACTTTGCAATTTGTTTATTCTTATTAATTCGTTGCTCCCGTTACCATCTAGAATATCCCTGGCATCATTACCACGGCAATCTATTATTACGTACTGTACCGCGACGTAATGTCTATGTCCTCGGTATCCAAACTATACTAACAGCATACGGCCTTCCTTTCGGTTAATTCCACTGGTGCTTCGTTCTTCGTTTGGTAGACCCGCGATGTAGTGTATGAAATTCCTCCAAACCCTTCTGTTGTGTGGTGATGTGCGATGTGTAATATTTTTATGTTAATTTACCAGATACAAAAACAATAAAGTATTCTTTGATTTAGTAACATTTTTATAATACCCATTTATTGTCAGCCATTAATGGCTGGAATCATATCACCCTTACTCCCTACAAAACAGAGACCGCCTTTACCGATTGAAATGGAAACTCTAATATTAAATTCAAATACCAATCATATAGGTGGCAGTGCTGTGCGTATTTAATTAACCCTGATGATAAACAATTGGATGGTAGCGACAGAGTCCCTGGCACACGAACCTAATACGATAACAAGAATCACTGCAAGATGCTGTAAAAGATCATGGCAATAATACGCGAAACGTTAAAAGGAATTGAACACGTAACGGACCTGCAATTAGTGCAACATCTAAAAGGAAACATCTCAAATCAAAACGAACACGTCAAACAACGTCGATCAATTAGGCGAAATTAAGAAAAATGCAATTTAAACACGTCTTTAAATTCTCTTTCTATTTTAAGAATGAATTAGGCTAGGTTCACACAGCAATACACCGCACGCTTTTTACAGGATAAATTTTGCCGAATAAATAGTGGCGCGTACATTGAGTAAGAACCGTTCACGCGTCGTTTGTACTGCAAATAAACGTACACAGTTGAAGATAGTTGAATGGATAGCAATCGAATAAGCGTCTACTTTTGAATCATCTTTTGAAAGGAGTGCATGTGTTTATTATTATAATGACTGACGAATTTTCTATAGACATCGATTTATTGATTTCTTTAGTTTTGTGGAACAAAAAATGGTTTTGTGCAACAAAAGTATGGAATTGTATAAAATTTTTCTTTTGGTAATCCAGACGAAGTTGCCCATGAGTTTAAAGATCTAAGGCCCATCAGTTTTCTCCCAGTCATGGCAAAGATTCTTGAACGAGTATTAGAAATTCAAATTAGGTCTTATGTCGACAACGCGAAACTGCCGCTCGATGTTCAATCTGTTCGCAGAGCTGGTCACAGTTGTACGTACGACAGCGCTGCTTTGTGTTACTGATGAATTCTAACTGCCTCTGATGAAGGCTTAGCAACTGTCCTAGTGCTTCTTCACTATACTAAAGCCTTCGACACTGTGAACAATAAATCTCTTCTCGAAATCCTGGCAGCGTAAGGCTTCATTACATTTAATCGCTGTCTATTTATCTGATAGAACCCAATCCGAAACAAATTTTTTGATTGTTTTTTAGCTTTCCGTAAAATCTCCCAAATTTGTTAGTACGCACTACTTCTTGATTTATAGGGTGCACCCAAAACCTTCTATTATATCGACGGAGATATCGTTGGCGTTTTCGATACCAATACAAAAGTACAACAACGCATGGATCCATAGTACATACGCACGTCTACTCTAGGTAATGCCTGCGTTAAAATTGCAGCTATTCGTTTTTTACACGACTAAAAATGGGATCGTGTGAACTTGCCATGTTTATTCGGTTAAAACAGAATACGCAAAGAAGCGTGCGGTGTATTGCCGTGTGAACCTAACTAAACTAACTAACCATTTCTATAGGTCGTAATAGATGCTAATCTGCCTGCAATAAATCGTACAACATTATGCAAAGTATTGAGGAGATTGGAATTTAAGTGGGAGAAACGTAGTCGAAATAGCATTTTGATTTAACGTGATGATATTGTTTTGTGGAGACGAAATTATTTAAATAGCATTAAAAAGTTACGGGCAATGAGAATGAAAATTTATTATTTATAGGAGACATGAGTAACTACTGCTCGACAAGCATTTGTTGTGTGGTTTGCACGATTCTTCTGGAAAAAGAAAACGTCTGATTGTCCTCCATATTGAAACTGACCTTATTGATAATGATCTTCTGCTTGAATCCAAAAAGATTACTTTGTAGAGAAAAGATGCAATAATTGAACAACATATTTTTATTGTTGCTATTAATCTTGTAAGAAATTGTGTAAAATAAATATCCACCATTATCATATACTTTTTTTAATGAATGCGTAATGCAAAAAAAGTGTTATATTTTTATTGATTATTAACCAGTTTTGCATATACGTACCCAAGCAAACAAAGCCATTGAGATAACTAAGCCATTGGTAAAATTTTTAGTGACAGTCAGGCTGTATTGAAAGCATTGGAGGCGCATAAATGTCACTCTAAAATGATCTGGAGCTGCAAAACCATTCTAAATACAATAGGAGCGCCTAACAAACTAACCCTAATCTGGGTCCCGGGTCACTCCCTCAATCGAGGCAATGAGGCAGCCGATACTCTTGCAAAAAAGGGTCCCGCGGGGTGCTTCCAGGGTCGAGAATTGACAATTGACACATCAACTTCGATAACCAAACAACAAATTGGTTTCTGGTTAAAATAGAAAGTGCTCCAATTTTGGAGCAATTCTTCTAGTCTGGTAAATGCGAAAGAGTGCATCTCACCCAATTATGTCAGAACCGGAGAATTACTAAAACTTGACCGTAAAAGAGTCAAAATAATTACTTCTGTGTCTAGAGGTCACTGCAAACTCAGAAAACACCTACACAGAATCAGGTTATCGAAAGAAACCGAATGCCGACTGTGTATGGAGGACGAAGAAACAGTAGAGCACGTTATATGACACTCTCCTGCGGCCACCCGAATCAGGTATTCCATCTTTGGGAAGGTAATGACTTCTCTAGCTGGCCAGAAAAATTCCTCATTGAACAAGATTCTGAGCTACCTCAAGGGCCTGAACTCTAGGATGGCATCCGCTCTACAATAGGACCTAGAGGTCGTAGTAGAAGGGACAATTAATCGAACCAAGCGGATGATATTACTACATCAAGTAAAGTAAGTATTAGGTAAGTAGGTTGATTAAATAGTTGTTCCTATTAAATTAAGTTTGAATTTGCCGCTATGTCTGTATATACATTTATTGCTCCAGTGTGATACATACGCAGATCACAGCCCTCACTACTTCATTCTTAAAATGAATTAAGTATAAGTCTACACCCTCTACTAAAGATATTTTTTTGGATTCTAATTTAGTTATAATTTGCCTAAAGGCAGTCTCTAGACAACTTCTGTATAAGCTGACTACATGTGTTTAGCGAAACGTCAAGTATAAATGCTACAATGCGAAAATATTTCCCCACTGTACTACGGTCGTGAAAATTTGCACTCAACTATTGCATTACTTCCTTAATACTCTCTGGCTTGGTATATTGACATTGCAATATTTCAGCAGAAAAGAAGTAAAATTATCAATATGCAATAAATAGTTTATGCAAGATTGTTAATCCTTAAGATCTGAAAGGGTATATTATATATCTCTCATTTCAACAATTTATAATGATGAAACCATTTGTAATTGCAATATTATTTTGAATATTATTTGCAATATTGATTTATTTATTTATATCGCCCAAGATAAATATGTTGTTTGACAACAATAACACAATTTGAACAAACATCATAAGTAAATAATCAGTTACAATGAAAGCACTACACAAGAGATTAGTATGTTCACAACAAAGGAAAATAAAAACTTAAAATGGCAAAGTCGTCAATAGAATAAAATGACTGTTCCAACAACACACCCTTTAGTTTACGCCGACATATATTTAAATTTAGAGAGTTTATTATAGGAGAAGGTAATTTATTATGGAATGACAAGCCCCTGTAATATATAGAATTTTTGCAAAGAGAGGTGTTCGGTTTTGGAAGATTAATATTAGCTCTGTTCGCAGTGTAAATCAGCACTTAATTTGTAACTATTCCAGATTTTTCAATACGCATGATTCAAAAAAGGATTGTAGTTTAAAATTGATTTGATATTTTTCTCTGCGAACGCGTAAAAACTGACAGTGTCGTCATCCGTCTACAATAATTGTTGAATTACAATAATTATGAGAATGATTCATATCGTATCTATGAACGAGTTCTTGTTTATAGCCCTAAATTTGAGGTGTATTACACCTTGTTGTATATCAAGAAATATCCGTGCAAATAATATGCAAGACAAGTTTTAAAAATAATAGTATCTACTAATTTGGTTCGATACTTAAGAATCATATTTATAGGCGTGGATATGCAAGAATCTCAAGAAAGCTATAATGCGGATTTCCGATGTTGCTCACACGCTGATTCAATTTTCAATGAATTTCGTTTCATGCGCATGTGCGAATTTGAAATCCACATGAAATTCGTTAAGTTTCTGACTGCACTGCGAACAAAGCTATTATTGGCGAAAGAATGTGTAATCGATGGTTATGTCTGTCTATGTGTTTATGAACGATTGTCAGCGTCTCCTACAGAAATGAAGAATATAAAATTTAAATGCCACCAGAAATAATGATGGCCCACAGTGGGCTCTATACTTTCCTAACTTTACGATTTTGAAAAATTTAAAATATATAAATTTGACACAGTGGTAAAATCCCAACATGAAACACTATACCTCATACGAGAGTCAAATAGTGCAAATAAGTCGTTCTAGCAATACGTTTTCCAGATTTCGATTACTCTGAGGGCATACCGAGCAGATGATAAACCTTTCGACAGTGACTGAACGTGCTCGGCCTGCCCTAGGCTAGTATCCATCATGACTCCAAAAAAATTTACATGTTTAAAGGGCAAAAAAAGGATTGTTATTAATGAAAATATTTATATTTGAAGACTGTTTGTATAATAATTTTTTTTGTTGGTGTCAAGAACTATCCTATTTGCATTAAGCCGCTCGCCCACCCCAGAGATTAAGTAAATGAGTTCTCCAAATCATCATGATTAGAAGCATACCATGTAAGCGGTCATCGGCGAAGAGAACTACGGCGAATGGCGGGCTAAATGTGCCAGATCATTACAAAATATTAGAAATAGAGTTGGCATACACCACCCACGACTCGGCTAATTTCGGAACTGACGGAACAATCGTTAACGGCACATAAATGCATTAACACAGGGCAATCAAATTTAACACAAAACATATGGAAAACCCTTTCATCAGCTACAATCTTTAGCCGCGATTAAAGTCGTTTTCAATCGATGCAATTCAAAATTATTTTTTTATAAATATCCTGTATTGGTGCTTATCCATATTCTAGAGTTGCTAAAAACGGTAAGAGATTGTCGAAAAGATTAGATACGTAACTAAAAACATCGCTTCCACGTACCTAATATAAAATAGAATAATAGAGTAAGTGAGATTCTACTTTGCTGTGATACAGCTTAACAATTAAATTTACTAAATACGCTATGTTTCAGTCGATAGCGTACGAGGCCAGTGCTTGCCATTTTTTCATTCCTAAGTAATCAAATTACCTCCACTGTCTGTTTTACTTCAAGAGGATTTACAAAGTTTTGATAAGATTAGAATCTGTAATACTGAGCGAATCTTCTTTCAATCGAAATCGCAGCCAAAAATAATTTTCTAATTGAAAAATTACTTATTTTTCATGCACTTGCATATACACCTCAAACGTTCAGATAGGCAAATGCGTCACTCCATGCTTTATCGTCCAAATGACAAGGTCTGTGAACCTCCCGACGAAAAGCGATTTACAGAGCGCCGACAACAAATAAAAGAATTACACAGGATTACTGACAACTCCGCCATGGTTGAATGAACGTGGGCTTTTAACGTGACGCGACGAAAACGATTCAGTCGACCGTTTCGATAGAAGAACCAGTTTCCATACTGTCACAACTCGCAAATACAATAACGTTCCACATTGGCGATTAGAAATCACGTTAAATTATACATGTACTCACGCTAAACCCGCTAAAGAATAGCTATATATGTGATGTATTAATTAATGGAATTTCACTATACAAAGACCATTATGCAGGAGGAATCACATATATTTTAGGAAGGAATTTACTTAGCAAGGTTCATAATAATAGTTAACAACTAAATGCAAGTCATTAGCAAAGAATGTATGATGCAGATAGGAAATTTCCCAAACAAGGTTGATAAAAATCATGTTTTTTTTTTTGGGGAAAAAAAAACAAAAACCATCGATTTTCATTTAAAAACACAAAATTTTTTTGTTGGAACTTGTAAATCGCGCTGAACCGTAATAAAAGTCAAGCGCCGTGTCGTATTTCTCGTAGCTAATCTTTGGATCTGGATAAGTGAAGGTGTACGCCCGGCGTATGCAATAAAATAGAGGCAGAAAAGATAGTATTTGGCAATATTTTGTTAAGAAAACTGTCGTTGGCAAAATTGGGTGTCGCCCTATTTGTAAAAAAAATGCCGTAAAGACATGGTTGATCTACACATTCAAAAATCATTGGGAAACCTATAAAAATAAAGTCCAATTAGAAATGGTGATGGTGAAAGTGAAAATATAAATGAATCCCAATCGTCAATACAAGGAAAATGAAGTGAAGGAACTGCAATGCTAATATTTTAAAGTCCTTTGTTTTTAAACACGTCAACAAGAAACAAAAAACGATGCCAAACCCGGAAATTAAAAAAATTATTAAACTTTGGGAACAGGTAGATCACATATATAGGTATTTACTACGCATTTTTTTCTGCGAAGAAACACTCTGAGTGGGTGAAATAAATATTTGAAAGTGGAAAATTTTCCATTCTGACTATGCTCATAACTCGCTAACGGTAAGAGGTATAGGAAAAGTTTTAAGACAAAAATTGTTTGTTTGAATGAGTTTTATTAAGCAGGCAAGAAAAAAAATTCAATATATCAACATTTTGACATCTTTTTTTTCGACAGGTACATGTTTGGGATAATGGATAATGGTTTTCGCATATGGAAAATCTCCGTAAGAAGTTTTTCTGATCTTCTGATACTGCATGGTTACGATATTGTGTTACATTAACGCAATGACTTTTACCAAATTACAATCTCTTATTCATCTTATTCATCAACTTCCAGCGCCAAAATATGACGACGTATTTACTTATCGAAAAACCCAATGAATTTGAAAATCCTGCAACTTTTGCTTTCACACAACAAGATTTTGTACTTCCTCCGCATTGTTCCATATGTGGTAGTCATGATGTGCATGGTGTAACAAATTCCTGTGTTTTCAACATTTCTTTGAGTTTCATCACCATGCAGAATAATCCATTGTATATATATATACATATAAATATTTTTAAAAAAGAGTATTGGTAGATGTTTCAAGGTATAATAAAATTAGCAGGATGATGCTGATGTATTTTTGTAAACTCTAATGCAAAATAATGTAGTATCAATATTTTTTTGTTAGTTTTTAAAATTAATTTCAACACTGTAACTAGGGGTCTGTTACACAATCAATCAATGCCTATTACCTATTATTAATGCCAAACATGTTTACCTGTCGAAAAAAAATATTTTAAATGTTGATATATTGAACTTTTTTTCTAGTCGGCTTAATAAAATTCATTCAATCCAAAACGATTTCTGCCAATAACCAGCACGTACGTTCAAATGGAAAGTATATAAATATATTTAAAAACATAAATATACTTAATAATCTCCATGCGATAACTAAGTTACCAGTCAATGGAGATTTGTGTTAGCGTGTGTTATCGGCATCGATATGACTAAATCGAAAATGATTTCTGCCAATATCCGGCACGTACGTTCAAATTGAAAGTACATAAATATATTTGAAAATATATAAATATACTTTTGGGATCATACAACACATCTGACTGCGTACTAAACGGGCAGCACTCGTCGTACACTAATGAGATTTAGTAGTCCAAAACAGCTGGCTGTGCGTGAGGTGTTTGTTGCTACAACAAGTTTTGTCTTGAAACTTTTTCTCTACCTCTTTCCGTTACATTTCACGCACTCATAATGCTTTCCTGCAGTAAACAATGCGTAGTACATACCCACGTGATCTGCGTGTTCCCAAAGTTTCATAACGTTTTGAATTTACGGGTTCGGAATCGTCCCGTGTTATACATGCATCTCCTTGTCTAACAAGGGCCATTTTTGCAACTAATTGTCGCTCCAGGTCAATTGAAGAAGTTCAAAAAGCAATTGAAAGCCCAACCTTCTAAGTTTCAGGTATCGTCGGTCCTTTTAAAATAAATATTTGAAAAGGAGAAATGAAAATATTGCACAAAAAATCTATCAGGCAAGTCAGTTTTGTATGTCTCTTGATTCAAAATGAACCAATACTTTTTGTAGTTTAGGCAACAAAAGATGGAAACAGTTTCTTGTTCGAAAGTATAGGTACACCAGGGTATACACATACATCTGACATCTTATAGGTATAGCCATTGACGTAATAAGTACCTAAGTGTAACATCTTGTTGTTTAATTGCAAGATAACTAGCTTTCTCACAGACAAGGCGGCCAACATGAGTAGTATGAGAAAACACTTACAGAGCGCCTGCATCCATACCATTTAACTTATGGGTATTCCGGCCATATACTGAATTTGTTTTCAAAAAATTTGGAAAATTAAACATGTACCTAGGACATGTTGTAAAGTATTTTCGCAATACCCATTTGCCCAATGCTTTGTACAAAGCGAAAAGAGCCAAGAAACTAATACTACCTCAAGATGTTCGATTGTATACACTTCCTGACTGTTTTAAAATGTATCAGTGAATGATCAAAATTATTACATATTTGTGAAGAACATGAAGCATCGACCCATTGATTTTTTTAAACGTTTCGAATATTCAAACTAAAAAATTTTAATTATTGAACCCGATGTGTATGACACTTGACAGAATTTAGCAGAAAATGCATGTAGTTAAAGGATGGAAAAACTTGGGCGAAATTTTTGAAAGTTCTGAAGAAAACATAAAACAGAAATTTATGAGAAGATACTAGCTGCAACCTTTTCACTTCTTAGCGTATTTGTTTGATCCTATTAGAAGTAAAAATGAATACCTTTTATCAACTCAAGAAAAAAATTCAGCTTTAGAAATACTTTCCAAATATTATTCTGGTATTGGATTATTATTACTATTATATATTATTACCATTAGTCATTAATTTGAAAGCTAAATCACATCCATTCAACGAAACAATGTTTTCGCAGGAAATATTACAAAATGTTAAATACTGTGCAATGGTAGAGATGTCAGAAGAATGTTCCAGAAATTAATCAAGTTTTGGACATCATCGTTCCAATTTTGCGTGCAAATGCATCTGGGTATGTCAAAAGAACTTCTTTCTCATATGGGCTGATGCATTCAAATTTTCAAAAAAATAATTGGGTAATGAAAAAGCATTTAAATTAGTGTTTCTTTTTAAACATGATAATATAATAATAAGATTTAAAAAATATTACTTTTGTTAACTTCTAAATTAGATAATATCTGAAGGATGTTATGTTTGCTTTGTATTTAGAAAATATTTTAAGTAATTTTCCATGTGTTAATAAATAAATTAAAAATGTAATCTTTTTTTTATTTTTTCTTGGTAAAACAATTAATTGGATGAATATATGGTACAAAAAATATAAAAGGCTAGATTACAAAAAAAAATCAAGATTTTTTTTAAAATAAAAGTCAGAATTTAAAATCTGATTTTATTCAAATCCTTCTCTAAAATAAAAATTGAATAGATAAATAGACAAAAAATAGAAAAAACATTGAGGCGTCCTTAAATATATTTTTAGACGAGCAATATTCACCAAAACGAGTTTACTACGCCAAATAATATTGTATATTATATGAAATAACTTTCCTATCCGCATCCGAACCATATCCGTATGTTTACGATCCGTATCCGTCTCATTCAGAGTGGATATTATCCGCATCCGCAAGTTTTATATCCGCATCCGAACCGTATCCGCATTTTATTTTATTGCGATATCCGCAAATTTTGCGCACTCTATCCGCATCCGCAAAAATTCGGCGGATATCCGCAAATTATCCGCGGGTATGCAGGGTTCTAGAAATAACCAATGTACCTTTTAGAATTGAGCTACCTAAACATATGCATATTGTACATAACAATAACAGACACAACAGATTATACCTAGATTGCCAGATAAAATTATATCGCAGATTAAACAATTGTATATCGTTATACGATTTAATTACTTAGAAAAATAGACTAGTGTCACTCAACTGTGTAAATTTACCAGTACTTTTACATTTATAAAACAAACAAAATCAATTTGATAACTCTCAAATTGCATGAAAATACGTATTTGTATACTCCTAAAATTATAGAAAATAATAAAATTTACGTACTTGTACTTGTATTTTTGATCCTGTAGGATTTGTATGCTCAATATCGCTTCCAAAGGAAAATTTTCCTTGATAGTATTACAAGAGCTATCCAGATGGCATAGGAACAGTTGTCCTTCTAAAGTGCACCACCGTGAATTGAATTCTCCGAACAAATCTTCCACAGGTCCATTGGTAACTTTATAAAGTAGGCCCTTGTGGTGATGCATTGCTTTGGAAGATATCCCTGGACGGTGCAAGTAAGTTTCTTTACTTTTACCACCCTTAACCAGATTGGGCGCCTTTTTAAGCACACCATTAACTTGCTTTAAAAGATGCAAACTAATGCTACTGGCTCTTGAAGGCACATTATTATTATCTGCACTCTCAGGATTTGTGTACCAATTCGTTCTAGATTCTCTTCTAGGCAAAACCGGTGACTGTTCTTCAGGTAGAGAATCAGATCTTTGAGGTGGAGGTGGAGGTGGATTAATGTAGTCTTCAGTTTCGGATTCATTTGATATACTCCAATTATCTATGGTTGAAAAATTTGTGTTTGAATATAAATCGCCTAATAATAACTGTTGTAAACTATCGAGCTCCTTATTTTGTATATTTGAGTTAACGTCTGGCAATGAATGATGTTTCAAAGGATCAAATTGCATAATTACACTTTCTGTGGGCTTGCGATAAGATGTTGCAGCTTCTCTTGTAATAACTTCATGATTTTCATATGAACTATTATCATTGACATAACTGCCGCTTGTATCTAAATCTCCCATAATTTCATTATTATTTGGAGTTAGAACAGGTGTATTATCAACATTACTGTAGATTTGCTCTACCTTTGGTACTTGGTCATAAAATTTCCACGATTCTGATCGATTTAAATTCGTTTTATTTTCAAAGCTACCACTACTTGTCTCAATACAACTTTCAGAGTCACTATTATATGGATATAATGGGAAAACACTTTCATAAACAGATGCAGTCCTTGTTTGTCCGCTGCTTGAACTATTAGAACTGCCTGAAGCAACTGATTGCGGTTCATCATACAGACTTTCCTCCCTGAGAGGTGGTGGAGGATAAGGTGGCGGTGGTCGATTATATTCATCATCATCATCATCGTTTGACGGGGCTGGCGTGTTTAAATAGATAGGTTCTGCAATGCACGAGTTAATTGGCGAGTTAAACTTAATAGAATTGAATATGTCAACAGGTATATCTGAACCATCATTCTTATTTTCTTCTTCTTTAGTTTCATCGCCCAAATCACTGCTTACTGAATGAAATCTCTTAGTTAATCGCCTAACACTGGAACGTGTGCTTTCAATAACAGCTTTTTTGCCTTCTTGTACCTTACCTCCGATATCTCCAGCAATTTGTTTAGAAGCATTTCCAAATGTTTTCACCCGCTTAGAAAATGTGTTACCATTTATTTCACTCTTACTATCAGTTGATCTCACCTCTTCTTTTTCTACTTCATCATCCAAATTATCTCGCTGGCGGCTAGGTCTTATAGGTATTAATTCACGTGGAGCAGGTATCGGCTTCTTATCGTTGGCGTTAAGTTTTCTCGGAGCTGGTACTGGTGCACTCATCTTAACATACTAGTCACAATTGGAGAAATGATGCACAAAACCGTTTGCCTTGCGCGATTTGTTATAACACTACATTTTAAATTACCAGTTTACTAAAATTATCTCGGTTATTATCCGGTTATCAGTTTTTATCGTTATCATGAGCAATTATCGCAAAGTTGCTCCATTCCTTTTGTTTACACACGAGCAGTTGATATGCAACTTGTTGACATTTTAGAGCACATTACGATTGATAAATGTCAACATACTCCGTCCTACTAACCATCTACTAACTAAAGACCACAGCCCAAAAGGCGAATTTATATACAGCCAGATCTGGCCAGATTTTCAGAAACTTAGAAAACGCCGCGAACATACAAACAATAGGAACACATCCCGAATGTCATTCTACTATTTTGAAACGGTTTTTAATTCAAATATGAGTAATCCTTCCGTGGAGGGAAGTGAGTTTTGATGATTAATCATCGATAATATTTGTCCTTGTGGATACTTTACTAATAATGTTTAACTCAATGGAAATATATAATTATTAATTTACTAACAGTAATTTATAATAACATTTCTGTTGTATCAAAACAAAAAAATATAATGCGAAACAATATATACTATTAAATGTTTTATCATCAATATTTATTTATTAGTGTAGTCTTGCAATAATTTGAAACTTGCCAGGATAGTTTATGCAACTCAAAAGTCAACAAACAATTCTACCAATCACAGAGATGCCACTAGTGTCACATGTATATACAAGGGTGTTACGTATTAAAGAAAGTGAGGTTAGTACGGTTAACAAACAAGAAAAAAAATCGAATACATCTATTATGGGAGTCATCTAGGAAAATATAATATCAACTCAAATAGCAAATATGTTTAATAGGGTTTCTAAAACCATCAAATCATTTAGAATATTACGACGTCAATTTACTCGTAGTTCTAATTTAAGATCACAAGCAGAAACCAAAATTAAACCTAACTTACGTCTTTACGAAGAAAGGAAAGAAATAGGCCCTCTTGGTTGGTTTCTATTGGTTTGTTTCTACAATTTTGAAAACGAGAAACCTTAACACTTATTTTTCAGAGTATCCCAACTGCAACATTTGCGCTTGGCACTTGGCAGATACAACGTAAAAAGTGGAAAGAAAATTTGATCAGTAATCTTCAAGAGCGAAAACATGCAACCCCTGTGCAATTACCCTCAAGTCCTGATGAAATTGCAGACTTAGACTATTTCCCCGTACATGTTAGAGGAAGATTTTTACATGATAGAGAAATTTACATTGGGCCGAGATCATTGCTTGTGGAAGGGGACTCTAGCTCGCAAAGTTCTTTGATATCAAAGGGGCAAAATACTAATCAAGGTTATCTGGTTATTACACCTTTTGAATTGTCAGATAGGAAGTATGAAAGTGTATAATAGTGTTCTGAGTATATAACATATTATTTTGGTAGTGAGACTATATTGATAAACAGAGGTTGGGTACCAACAAAAAATAAAGATCCAAGGACCAGACAGCAAGGTCAAATACAGGGAGAAGTTGATGTAATCGGAGTTGTCCGACTACATGAAACTAGACCAAATTTCATGCCTAAAAATAGAGATGGTTCTGATATATGGTATTACAGGTAATTATTGAACAAGGATTGAATAGATTATAATATACAGCGTGATACACTTAAAATGATATAAATAATAATAAAATGATACACACAAATATTACAAACGCAGAGGGGAACAGTATTATTATATAGCTCTCGCAATTAAACCGACTTTTGACATTTTGTCTTTTCATAACATGGTTGCCATGTATGATTTGACAAATAAACAGATAGGTTATGCTTAAAAAGATACGAAAACTATCAATACTTAGAAGGTCAAAATGATAAACATCAAGTAAGTGCGTTGACAACTTACCTTATCTATGCAACTGGCAACGCTCAAATTGAAGAAATCCTATGCGCACAAAAGGTCACTAGATTTGACATTACTACGCATTTGCTAAATGTGAAGTTGTGTTGGTATGATTTTAACATTATCGCTGTCATAAGTCGGCTCTTCCGCTGCGAGAACTTTAACTTACGTCTTTTTTATTATGTCACACGCAAAGCAACTTATTTTTTTTTAAATAGCATGTATATTTTATTTTACGATTATTAAAATTTACGTATTTTTTGAATATTACGGCATAAAATACAATTTTTACAAATAAAAACTGGCAATTTTCAATTATCCACCAATATTCAAAATTTTGAAGCGCGTGAATGCCCAGGCCCAGTTGCATAAGTCAATGTGAAAGCTTTGTGTCAATCAGACAAATACATGTGGAGTGTGGGATTGCATGCTGCTCAGGCGTTTTATTTCGTGTTATATGGTGGTACAAGGTTGATGATAGAGGTGGTCAATTTCCGCCAACAGCCAGTGGCATGCGCATAAAAGTTTACCCATAAAATAAACAGTCAGAAATAAATTACAATATATACTCAAACACTTACCGTATTAGGAGTCTTCCGTGAAATCACAAAGTAAATAATAACATGTGTTAAATATCTGCAACATTAGATATGCTCCCACAGTTGTTTCAGCAAAGCGAGATCGGCGCGAGGAAAATGTGTGTATATATGCACCACGGCCTCCTATATAATGATGGACTTACACTCTATCCGACCCTACGCATCAACATTTTCGTACCATTTTGACATAGAAGTACAGTGGCTCGGCCTTTCTAAATAAAACGATTAAGCGGAATTTAAACTAACTTGTATTACTGGTTACATATAAAAGACACCGTACTCTCTATGAGACAAAAATAATGCCTTGAACTATAGATACGCAAGGTTGGTTAGACTGAAAGTCTACTATATTTAGGAGGCCATGATATGCGGACAACGAACCTTCTACATCTAGTGACGTTATATTTGCGTAATTAAAATAATCTTCGGACCGACTTAACGGTTCTGTTCACGCACTTTCACAAATTACACTAACCACAGAATGTTTTTTACGATCTGTTGTTTCGTTCACACATAACCACAGTTTTTTTTATCTTTCAACTCTGATTTAATTATTTTTTCAACATGTTCACGAGCAGGTGGAACAAATTTTTGTAACGATGCCAAACTTGGTAATTTGCAGTCCAAATATCTATTCCAAACGAAGACATATGCTTCGTTTTCTAGTAAATGAAACGGTAGATTGCATAAAATAAAGATAGCAGATACTTTAAATTTACATTTTTCCTAGTGTCGTATGCGATTTTTTTTTAAGAATGCCATTTGCTATTTACGTGACGTTGACAATCCTTTTTGGGACCAACACATTAAATGAATATTACAAACCACACATTGAATTTTAACGCCGTTGTAATTTTGGTCCGACATTTCTGCTATAAATTCTGTATATTTGTTCAACATTGGTCGTTTTCGCGACGTATGCAACATTTTTAAATCAAACGTAGAACTACGAAATGGTATTTGCGGCAGGGTATACATGTATACACAAGAAAACTCGTTGAGACTCGCGCTGATACTGAAGGTTGTGTTGACTCTCCGCCATGCCCGTTGGCGCTAGTGAGCTACTCTAGACTAATGACCAATAAGTACAGTTTTAATGTTGTACAAAAATGTGTATCTCTGTATCCATAATAACTTTGCCTGCCTCGAATTTTAAATATCTGCTTTGTTTCTGTAATATTTGCGTGTCATTTTAAATGTCGCCTGTACATATACAATTATCCCAGGTTATCATGGGTATCTTTTTTATTATTAAACATAGAGATTGGTTAAAACTCCCAAAGCTGTGCAGTTTTTACTGTTGATTTAGATTCTTTTGAGAAAAAAATTAGAATTCGAACCGGTTTATAAATTATCTGAAAGACAGAAAATTCCTATTTCCTTTAAAGTAAAATATCTTCGGAATTATAGCCCATAACCTGACACAACTATGTCAACATAAGAGGCGAGATGAGGGTTTCGTAGTGGGAGGGGGGAGGCAAAAATCACAAATAAATCCCAAAGGCTGTCGGTCAAAAAGAACCAAAATCTCTCTAGTGAACAGAGATTGTCTGATTTCTTGGAAAAAGAATGTTACTATTGGCAGCAACTTTCTTAGTTTAAATGAACCCAATATTAAATTTTGCTGGTTATGTAGCATTTTTCTTACTCTTTTATTTTGCTTAAACAGAAAAAAATCATTATCGGCGCATGGTTTATTGCTGGAATCACCATACTAGCAAAAGCAATGAAGGGGGTACAAGCATTAAAGACGG
>JARFOC010001312.1:13161-24493 GCA_031763485.1 Osmoderma eremita
ACTGCCTCTCCTCGCCGTAGAGGGTAGCAGTGTTGATTTAATCCTCAACACTGAAGGGTACCGGGAGGGGTACCGACTACCCTTGCTGCAACCGATTTTTAGAAAAATCGGCTGCCCCAAGGGAGATTCGAACCCCAACATCCTGTGCAGGTGCCTAGCACTCTTACCACTGCACTATCCCGGCGTTCGTTACTTACTTACTTACTTACTAAGATGAAAAGGTGACAATGATAACGTGGTGCCAGAAGAATAATAATTTAAGACATGTTAAGGACATGTTTTCAGTCAATTATCCTGAAGGCCTATGCTCAATATTTTTAATAAATTCAAAGTAGATGGTTGTGTTCCCACATAAAGATCAATTAAACCAATCACGTTTCAACAGAACACATCGATCTAAATATCCTAAGTTGTGTAGAGCAACGGTATGTAGGATCGGCTTTATATGTAGTCAAACATTATGAAGTATCGTACAGTTCGATATACAAATCCGTGAGAGAATTCAATTCTCAAGCCATACAAAATACAAATCGTCAAGAGGTTTTCGAGGAAGATAAAATAAACAGATTTTTGCGAAACAATATTTAATTTGTTAAATGAAAACGTAGAAATTTTGGATAAAACACTCTTTACTGACGAAGCTGTATTTACCTACTTCTACCTTTGTTTCGTTTGTCTTAATTTACAATTAGAATAAAATAATTTCTTCATTCAACTTTATTAAAAACAACCCAATTCTACTACATCCCAATATTTTAACAGTTTCAACGTGGATAATAAATGGTCAGATCAACACTCAGAACTTCCCGGTTGTATCCTACATTTATTCATTGAAAAATACTAAATTTTCTTTAAATTAATCCATCAGTTATTGATTCCGTACAAATTCTCATGCACCAAACCTGACACGAATGCAGTACCCTCAAAAGATAAGCTGATTTGTATCCAAACGATTGCTTTCTTTGGGGTTATTTGAAAAGTAAAGTTTATAATAACATGGAAATACGTAATTTGGACAAACCGAAAGCCCGTCCGTACAAGTACTGGATGATATGGAATAAACTCAGAGTTGCCTTGAAATACAAGGAGGAAACTTAGAAAACTTGCTGTGAAATTAGACTTCATCTTTGTTATGTTGTTTTGTTTGTCTTAATTAATCGTTAATTAATCGTTCATCGGAAGTTGAAATTTTGCACTTTCTTTGTTAAATACATAACCAAATTCTTTGTTTTGCCAACATGAATAATATTTGCCTGCCAAATTTCACTATACTTTCGTAATAAATTTTAGCAGTTTCGTAGTAGATTTAAAATTTTCATGGTAAAATTTTTCCTTTGAAAAAATAAATAAACCGTGCTAGCCAGAGATAATTAATTAATAATAGTGGCGTAATTCCACTGACGGTAGATCAACACTGACGACGCGTTGACGTATTGTTGGTTGCATTATCTTGTCTTGCAATTGGATTCGTCCCGAATCCCTATAATCAATAAAATTACAAGTATATACTGGCGCTATTATTAAATCCGTTTGCGTTACTGAACCGTAAGTAAATTATTTCCGAAACATAATTCCCGAAAACACTCGCGCGAAGTTAGCACCGTTGGAAAGCTGATGATGTTTATAGATTATCGCGAAACGCTCCATAATTTGGCGTTTATTACTGGGATGAAATGAGGTTTGTTAGTAAGGATAGACATTGAGATACCTGATAGGATGCCGTATCAATTACTTACATTTATTGGCGTTCAAATAGAGTATATATTAAATGAAAATAAAGAAAACGTTCCTGTGTTATAAACGTTATAAAATAAATTAGTGCTAATAAAATATTTTATCGCTTTATTTATGGTTTTTGGGTACAAAATTATTTAAAATTGTTCTTTTTTACGAGTATTAGTAAAATAAAAAAATTGTGTATACACCGAAGAGATTCTATTTTGGATTTTTACTACCACAATTACACTTGTACATATGTATGTGTACACGTGTCACATAAATTCACATATTATCGCCGATTTAATTTAATTCCACAAAATTTATTACCTTGATTACTGGAACTCCGAAAGTATGTTGGGAATATCATCAAATACAATTATTCATTCCGACAAATTTACGGTCTACTTTAACGAGTAAGCGGGTGCTAATTGTGTGGCATTACGGTAATTTATCCCTTCCGCTAAAGTGATGATCCGAATTTATGTCATTCCCAAGATCTGTGTTCGAATTTTGTCATGCGAATGCACTACATAACTCAATTCAACGTAATTTTAAAATAGTTGCTCTATTGAGATTTATTCGAGGTGTGTAAATTAAGTAATGAGTCTGACAACGTAGCGCTTGATATGGCAACACGGGAAGCACAGGACTTGGAGGGGCGACAAGTGGACATTGTAATACGCGTTCTGTGCAAGTTTGAACTCAATCAAGTCATTTGATTGTCCGTTGTCGTTTTTTCCGTGAACCCGATTTTCTACAAGTGAAAGACATTAATTTCGACCAACTGTGTGCTATCAAGTTTTGCTTCAGACTTGAGCAAAGTGCAACAGAGACTTCTGTAAACTTCAGCAGGCCAACGGAGACAGTGTTTTGTCAAAAGCCCAAGTTTGTCGGTGGTCTAAGGCATTTTCTGAAGCAAGAGGGTCGATGGGATATGAGCCACGCAGCGGAAGGCCTTCAACTGCAAGAACCGATGGCAATGTCGACAAACTCCGCGATCTTGTGCATTCAGATCGTCGCTTGACGGTCAAAATGATCGGGGAACAGTTGAATTTATCTCACACCACCGTTCATCAAGTTTTGAGCAATGAATTGTGAATGAGAAAATGGTTCCAAAAAACCTTTCGCAGGAACAAAAGGACAGGAAGGTGCCTTGACTTTTTGGAATCGATTGAAAATAATGAAAAATTTTTGAACGTGTCATTACTGGTGAAGAGAGTTGTGTGTTCTAAAATTACCCGGAAGCAAAACGCCAGAGCATGGAATGGCACACTTCATGTACTCCAAAGCCCAAGAAAGCAAGAATTAGCAAATCAAAGATCAAGAGCATGCTGATTTGTTCCTTTAATAGCCAGGGAATTGTTTACAAAGAGTTCGTGTCTCAAGGTCCGACAGTTAATCAACATTTTTACCGAGAGGTTCTCGAGAGACTCCGAAAAAGGGTCATGGGTGTGAGTCCAAACATCAAGAACGATTGGATCCTGCATCAAGACAATGCGCCTTGTCACACAGCAATTTCCATAAATTCTTTTTGGGCAAATAAAAATATTTCTGTGGCTCTTCAACCTCCTTATTCACCTGACTTGAGTCGTTGTGACTTTTTCCTCATCCCAAGGTTGAAAATTCATCTGAAGAGACATCATTTTGGCACACTCGAAAACATTCAAACGGCTGTAATCGATCAGCTAAAGGCGATTCCAATATCCGAGTTCCACCACTGCTATGAGGAATGGAAGAACCGTCTCCAACGCTGTGTGGCTTCCCAAGGGAGTTATTTTGAGGGAGACAACGTTGAATTGTAATTATATTCAAATAAAAATATTTAAAAATATCAGTTTCTTTACTTAATTTACACACCTCGTATATGGTTAGATGTATGGATATAAATGTAAATGTCTTTCTCTTGATGTATGTACTTACTTATTGTGAAAGGTGAAGGAAACTATATTTCGGTATCAATTTTGCGCGATGATTTCATCTATATGATTTTTGTACCGCTTTTGCGCGCATTCAACTGAATCCGCGCTTTCAGCCGAATAAACGCTGTCCCAATAAGGGAAAATCGACGTGCCTATTGAATCGCAGGAAAAAAGCTTTTGATTCCCAAAGGAAGGATTCGTACATGCCAAATTGGGTGATGGATAATAGGAACGGCAAACGTAGAACAGCACTGCCTTCTTTTTTTTTAATTGATTTCTTGTGACGAAGAATAACACGTATTAATTTTGGTAATTTATTTTAAACCACCGTATCGGCTTCAAATATATTTTAAATAAAAATACTCCTTATCACTTTGTTGAGTAAAGAACTCTGAATACGTATTTCGGCAACTAAATTGCCATCCTCACAGAACACAGTTCTTTACTCAACAAGGTGGTAAGGAGTATTTTTATTTAAAGCTTATTACTTAAAAGAAATAATAGCAGTCATTATATATACTGCTGCGTTCTTGTATGTTGCTTGTATACTGCTGCATTCTTGTATGAGTCATGTGTAAAGTGACGGCTGTAAATTCTTCGATATCTCAAGGATTCCCCTGCAAACACCATTCTCATTGCCTCATGCCAACGTTTTGACCTAAAATATTACAATAATGAATATAATTAATTAAACCAATTATGACAGTACAGTTTATTTTATCAACAAGCATTTTTTTTCTAAGAGGAGAATTAAGTAAAGGTAAAAAATACTTACTTCTCTAAATTTCTTGAAATAATGGAGTGATAAACTAGTAGATAATACTTCATCCTCTGGGAATCCGCAAATAACACATCCATACATCTAAATACGTCACATAAAAATGCACTTTCTTATTTTTGAAATGAAATAGAAATTTAAGGGCAAATAAAGAGGTTACCCTAATGTCTATATAAAATACCTTCTTATACACAAAAATACACTGAAGATTTTCAGTCTCTTTCTTTTCAGTGAATAGAAATTGCTTTACAGCATCAAACTTGTTTTTATTAAACAATACTCATATTTTTAAATTTATTTTCTTACTTCCAGACACTTTGTATATCCACTCCGGTTAATTTAACAATTCACAATCACGAAATGTCTCGGATTCCGTTATACACATTTAGGGGAATGCAACAGATTCTTTTGAAGTCGCGTTTCTCTGCTAACCAGTATAAGTATATATGTGCATACATAGTAATTGTGGTTTTTAGCGCTTATTTTTTTACAAAATCCATTCTCAAATTGGAAAGGTGCATGTCTGTCTTATTACAAAAACCGTTATTTCCAGTTTTTTTTTACATGCTGATCCAGTTGCGGACATTTGGTTTTTGTGAATGTTTGTTTAAAATTAACTGGGTCGAAGAAAAATATATTGCTTTGTAATTGAATGTCATACTTTATTTTTTGTTGCTAGACGAACGGGTATATAATTATTGTGTTACAAGTTACAACCGTGACTAAAGAGCTTTCGTGTACAGAATGTAGATTTATAATTATTCCGCGAACTTATCTTGGAAATTGAAATAAATTACTTCTTTAAATATGAATTATTGTTACCACAAATGTAAATTTGCATTTGAAACGTACTTTTATGTATTAGTAGTATAATTTTTCAAATGAATTTTTACAATGTTTCTGCAGTTTACATTACTAGAGTATTCTTCCTTAAATATATATAAATAATTACACTACATAATGCATTTATGCATTATATAAGAAGATGATTTTTCAGGTTATGTGTGAATTTCCATCAAAACGTGCTGTTCTGACTTAAGATTCGATCAGCAGCACTTTCACTATATTTGCGCGATTATTGTAAGTGAGGTTAAGATATTTGTGTAAGTAGTAGCTGTTTAATTGTAGCACATGCCATACTGTTCAGCAGGGGCAGCCCAGCTGACTATACGGCAATAAAGTTATAATTTAAATCAAAACCTGATTAGCAGATTTATGTGTTTTTTTTTGATAATGTTAGCGCACTATACATGCGTTGAAAAAAACTATTTGTTAATTTCATTTTCTATATTGGGACTTACGCCCAGTGGCAGTAAACTAGTTCAGCCTGAACTCAGTTCAATTTATATTAAAATGTCTATTGTTGAACTGAAGTTCACGTTGAACAAGCTTTGCACAACCGAGTCTTACACTGAACACAAATGTGTTTTAACATTTACTAGTGTAAAAGTAGATGGAATTTTAATAGCGAAACAGTAATATCAAGGCATTATTTTATAAATCATGTTGCTTAAGTACCATGTAAGTTTATATATATTTGTCAATAGATGCTTGATATCATAAGATCATAATACCATCATGAATGATATGCATATATAAACATAAATAAATATGTAAATATATACGTACATAATACTTTTGGATCACACAACAGAGCTGATTATGCAGTGCATTTGTAGCGACAGATATTCCCACGTACAGACAGCTGTTTCGGACTGTCTAGTCCTCCCCAGTGTACGACGGGGAATGCCTGCCACTTTTTCAGCACGCCGTATGCATACACTTTACAATATATGTAACCATGAAAAATCATAGGCGACATCTAATGCAAAACGGCGCATTCATAGCAATGATTTCACGAGCGACGCTGTCTTTGAGTCACTGTGCTATAGCGTGTGATATATGCATATATAAACATTAATAAAAATGTAAATATATACGCACATAGTGCTTTTGGATCACACAACACAGCTGATTATGCACTGATGAGGACTAGGTAGTCCGAAACAGCTCTCTGTACATGGGAATGTCTGTCGCTACAAATGCAGTGCATATCAGCTGTGTTGTGTGGTCCAAAAGCATTATGTGCGTATATATTTACATTTTTATTAATGTTTATATATGCATATAATTGATGATGGTATTACCTTCTCGCCAGAGTATTGGCTACAAGTAATTTTACAGAATTTAGTTTTGTAAGTTCATAATTGTTGATGGTAATATACAATATTTAAACAGTTTTAGATAGAATATTAGCAAAAAAGTCTTTGTAACTGTTAACGGAAATGAATAAAATCCATTTTTATAGATAATCAATCCTGAAGAGCAGGCTTGCGTAAAATAACTTCGGAAACCAAAAGGTAAAAGAAAATCGAAAAATAACAACTACTCGTATAAGTTGAGAAAATGACTAATCATTCTAAACCTGAATCCGGATCTAACATACTATTATCAAAGTTCGCAGTTCAAACAAACTTTTACCCTTCTCCGATGACTGGGTACTTCGAGTTTGTTTTCCGCTAATGGCCGGGAGTTCAGAACCTCACCCGAACATAAGCCTCGTACACAGTCACACTAACTGATAATTGCCCTGTCAACCTTTTAATTGCAAAGCTTAATCCTTAAGCGTGCTAATCACCCCCGATTGACATATGCACACTACATCGGCACGGCTTTCGAGTGTTGTCGCCGCCTTTAATAGCAGCGTGCCCTTTTTCCTAATATTCCCATCTCGTTTACTCGGAAATCCGACACACCACATATTTGCTGCGCCTTCGACGAACGATTTGTCTCATTCCTCTTTCACGGAGGCGTTTTATTTTTACTGCACGCATATGAATCGCTTGGAATACGAGTATTTTCACTCCTCGAGTGATTTCGTTTTTATATAGGTTAAAGCAATAAAGTGGGATGCCCTGATATAATGAGAGCGGGTTCTTGGGACGTAAAAAGGCAATAAGGCGGACGATGATATGAGATGACGATGCAGAAATGACTGACATCTGATGAGACTTGCTTATCTCGTTTTTTCTTGAGAACGAATGTCTTGATGCGTAAATGAATACGAACATTATAATTATGATAATGAGTTTCTTATTCTTCTTTTAATTACTTAAGAGTTGATTGAAGTTCAATACAAACTACTATTTTAAATTAAATGAATTAATTAAGATTAAAATTATTTTTTCTTGGGCGAGCTATGTTTATTATCAAATAAATCAGACGGGTGTCTCTGATAATAGCAGAACTAAATCAAAAATATCCCTACCACTATGATGAGTATTCCGACAACTAAGTTGTCATACTCAGAAACAAAACCACAAAGAATGAAAGTGTTTGACTTAGTATCCCTGGCTAATGTAAAACCTTAGATGGATACTTCATGGGTGACCTGCTGAAGGGCATATTTTGTAGGGTTTTACCTGGGTTTGCTTTCCAAGCATTTTTAAGCTAAATTCCTCGGGTCACGTCGAGTCCTGACATACAACAATTATGAAAGTAGAATGAAGGATTAACTATTCTATGTAAGTTTAAGTAAATTGACAGAGCTCCAAGGCAGACATGATTATAAAGAACTCCCAGAACTAACAGAAATATTTGAGTTTCTTGTAATATGTAAAAAGCATTTGTAAATGATGTAAACTTAAAGCTATGAAATACTACGAAAAAGAAGATGAAATAATTTCTCAAGCAGCAATTAGGAAAACTTGTGGGCATACGTGGTGTATAACAGAGAAAATGGAAATAGAGGATGGTTAGCTGAAGATAAGCGTAATGCAGCGACCATATAGTTGACGCATATTCTGATAACGAAACTAGAATATAATGTTTTAAACAAAGATATAGCACTGAGTAAGGGTTTGAAAGCGGAAACACGTAATTCAGAAATATGTGAAGCAAAACGCGAATCAAAGGGTATACCTAGGTCTTTCACGGTATGAACTATCTTAAGACCACTACTATGTATCGAGTATGTCGAATCAATTGATGGATAAATTGTCATGTCATCAGTGTAACCTAGTACAAGGCAAGAAAGAGACATCAATTTCTCGTTTACTAAAAACACAAATAAAGGTGGTCCTAAATATGAACCTTGATGTACACCTGATGACAATGATGATTTCAAATATATCCATTATAGAAGAGGTAATGCGATCTATCGGTTAAATAGGACTGTAAGAGTCTTATCAGTGAATAGCTTAATCCAATTGCTGACAATTTACTTAAAAGTATCTCATGGTCAATGATGTTAACAGCGCAATTGAATATATTACGTCAAATTGGACTTGCGTATCAAGTTGCTTGCTAATAAGCTGACTCATGGTAACGAGATTTATAACTGTAGGCCTTGCTGTAAAACCATGCTGAATAGACGAAACATGGGACATGGTATTATGAAGCAAGCAGGAATAAATAATAGATTCAATGACTTTAGCAAAATTGGATATAATTGATATATGTAGGTCTATAATTGTCATCAAGATTATCACTCTTTCTAAAAACTGGAGTTACTCTTGCATGCTATAGGGAAGGAAAATATTGTAATGTTAAGGTTAATGATCACCGTCAAAGGCTTAAATAAATCTAGCATCGTGTATAAGAAAACCGGACATTACATCATATCCAACAATGACTCACCGTGAAAATTCCGATATAATGCTAATCATTCCCACTTCAGAAATAGGTTGCAATGGGACGGGAACACAATTAAAATGATCAAAGGTTTGAGAGAAATCAGCACTGGTAGTATATACGGAAGAGAATTTCCTAGCAAAGACATTAACTATTTCCTAAGACGTATATGAAATTGGAAGACCTCTTTTAGATTAGTTTTAATCGAAGTTCCTACTAGGTGAATGTAAGCAAAAGAAAGTTTTGTATATGGCCTTGGTTGTTTAAATTGATTGCAAAAATATAAATTGCATATAGTTTTCCACATGCGCCGATAATATTTTTCAAGTTTCAGGTTAGAAATTATATCCTTTGAGTACCATTTTGGGTAAGTAAACTGCGCAGAAGTAGACATTTTAGGGAGTCATCTGACATTTTCTAAAGATCTATACAGTTAACATCAGTATAACTCTCTAAAAATGACCAATTATTCTGTCGAAGATCAGCGTAAAGTTAGGAAAAAATAACTTAGCTAAAGTTATACCTGTTATTGTTCGCAGGAAATGCAAACAATAGCAACTGGAAGCGAAAGCGAAATAGATAAAAGTGAACGAAAGGAATCAGGCGGAACGAATGGCAAACAATCAGAAGATCCTAACGTCAGAAAAAATGTTTAAAATAACAATATCAAGCACTCGGTTGTCACACTTACGAAGTAAATTGAACCGATTAAGTTTTATTGAATTTGATACATTACTGGAAGATAAAAATTTAGGGTATGACATAGGATTAACTAAAAATTGTAGCAAATTAAGATCGCCAAGATAAATAATTGGTTTATAACTAGCCTCATGTAATGATGTGAAGTACTTGGAGGAATATAAGCAACTACTAAGTAAAACGATACGGATTCGAATTTAGAGAATTTGGAAACAGATGGTGCTTCTGATTATGTGATATTTTTTTTCAAAACGAACACTTTTATAAAATATGATCATTTCAAGTATAAAACAGATGAGCACGATAAGCTCAGCAACTGCTGAAGCACTTGCATGCAGTTCTCTTCAACACTTACACATACCACATTGTTGTCTCCACTTCAATATGAATATTTGATGCAATTCTGTGAACAAAATAGCTACATACACAACAACTCCATAAATTTATTCTTACATCCTACCACGATTCTACATTTGTTCCACATCGCCACCTTCATTTAGTTACATTAGTTATAATTACCATTTCGTGTATATATAACACTACGTAAATCTAAAATCTGTTTATATTTGAAAGGTTCTTTACGCTAAAGCGTTCCCTGCACATCTAAAGCATTAAACTAATATGCCCGCGTAATTCCCTCCAATTTGCTCCGGGATTGTTTTCGCGAGAGAACATCACATTTCACGCGAAGTGTAATAGTTGAGGTCATTACATACCCATTTTCTACGGCACCAAGAAACGTTCCCGCTTCGCAGGTACGGCTGTCCTATTAACACGGAAAATTAGCTTGCGTTTGAGATCAGTGAGGTGGGCACAGCTGCGTTTTTGTCCTGTTGTTTACGTGAGAGAAGGATTAGTAGAATAAATATAAACGGAGAGTGTGCTTTGTGTTGTTGTTAACGAGGTTTTCCTCGCAAAAAATGTTTAAGCTCTGACAAAAAGGTGTTGACGCATGATGGTGCTATTTTAATCTGATTTTTTGTTCTAGTGTTTTCCAGTTGTTTGAGTTTGACAATTATGTACTCCATTTGCGCTATCTGCAAAAAATGTAATTGTTATCACTATTGCTCGACGGTTTTAGGTCGAAACCGTAGAAATACTTCCCACTAAATCTAGGGTACCTAGATCTGTGTTTCGGTACAATAGCATTTGTTAATGGTTCAAGCAGCAATGAGGATGTGGTGGGAAAAAATACCTAAACCGTCGGGCTGTACCTAATGATTATTTTAATTTTTAATTTTGTAGAACAAAACATACATTTAAATATTACATTCTCACGATCTTGCAGTTAAAAAAATAATGGATTAATACAAGTTTAAATTCAATCTGAATAGATTCGTATTTTTGTCATATCAGGCCATGACAATATTCATACGTAAATGCGCTTCACATTTCGCTCAACCACTTATATAACTTTTTAATTTATAACTAAAAACTTCCACCTCCCGTTCAGCTTTAGATGTCTCCAGAGTTTTACGAAAGAGTCATTCTAAGGTGAAGTTGACGATACGGCGCACAGTGATCCAGAATAGCATGTTTGCGATCAAAAACTGTAACTTCTTGTAGAATAGGAATTTTGAAATGA
>JARFOC010001312.1:24593-66868 GCA_031763485.1 Osmoderma eremita
AAGTACATTAACTACAGCGCCTCCTACCACATGGAAGTAAACTAGAACTTGTATCACTCTACTTATAATTTACTTCGTCCCCCGTGGTCCTAGTAGAGTGTGAAAGAATGCCCCTGTTTGACAACGCGCGAATTTTCATCAAATGACTGAGTTTGAACGTGGCAGAATCATCGCCCTGTGAAAACCCAGCTTACCGGAATGGGATGTTGCTGCTGCTGTAAGACGTAGTGTCGTCGTACACTGTATTCCAAGTATGAATAGTAATATTGCAGGTTTACGGTGTGTGTTCCAGGTACTATATGCCGGAATCACCATAGCCTCTATATAGACAGGGTCCTGACGAACTTGCTGGTGATTCGTAGTGACGCTATTCGTTATATTGCCGTTTCGGTTTTGGCTCATAGAAACTGTCCAATGCGTCATCATAGGTAACTATACGACGCAAAAATACTCCCCTTCATGCTCATGGAGGTCCAGGTTTATGAGAATAGTATTGTATCGTTGCCACTTCTGTAGACGCGGGGAACCCATCGCAATTTTTCGCATTTTTAAACGCTCTTTCAAAATATAAAGCACAGTTGTGTCCAGTTTATAAGGACCACTCGCGAATAGTATGACATTGATCTGTTTGCAGTAACGCGAACGAGCATATACTTGTTCTCCTTTTCCACTTGAGTGGCCCAGCCGTCACATTTTGGCGTGCTCCCTTGAAGGCTTTTATCGACCGTGCAACTATGCGATAAGGTGAAACAGATTTATCCTTAATTAAGCAAAGAATAACGACATCTCGAATCAACGCATGATTACGCTCCTTAAATATCACAGTTAAGTTATTTACAAAAATTCTAGCAAGCAAAATAGGAGCAATCTATAATATAAGCGAGGAATAGTAAGGCTTCAGGTGCAACAGGTCTACTGTTGACCTTATGTTTGTAACAAAACAAATTATTGAGAAGGCTCTAGAGTTATATATATAAATGCGCTTTATAGATCTGATTAAAGCATTCGAGCACATTAGACTGAAGGATGTAATAGATAGACTAATAACAAGAAAAACGCTTGAGGATATTACATGCTTTATAAGAGATATGAATACCGCCAACAAGACACGAATAAAGATCAATAACAAACCATTCGAGGAAGTTACCTCCAAATCGAGATCTGACAATCAGGGACTGTCCTAACTCGTTGCTCTTCAACCTGACAATGGAAAACAAGATACAAAACGCGAAAACAAAGAAGAAGAGAAAGAAACCAACACGCGAGCAGAGTGAGCGGAGAAAAAATAGCAAAAATTGTAAAATATGGAAAACCACCAAGAGAAAGACTAGTTGGAAATGTATACGATCTTGGGCACATTCGATTTTTTCCTAATTTCGCCGTTCCTCTTTGGAAGACATTGGACTACATTAGATTCGATCGCTAACTCCTGATATTCTATGTATTTTTTCGCCACTCTGAGGAAGTGTAAAGTGGGAAAGGTAAGTCCAATAATTTGAGGACGGATGGATATGTAGCTAATTTGTAGTTTAAGCATCATTTTCTGATTTTGGCACGTACCGTCTCCACAAAACTACTTCCACTACTATAAATTACCAAATGAAATTATAGATGTGTTGGTGTGCGAATAATTAAGCAAAGATAAATATGATACCTCAACAATACGTGTAGAAGGCCAAAGAATAATTAGATATCATTAACTCCAATAGCGCCCTAAATATTGCCAGTAGTAGACGAGATATCCAAGTCTAATTAGCTCGGACGAGGATAGAGGCAGCAACATATTGTATGCAGTGTACATGATATCCATTGTATCAAATAAATGAATTAACGAGTAATTTATGTACTAAAAAACACTCCCACAGCATAAGACGCGTTTAATGTCCTATGTCATAATATGGTGTTAAGTGATCCTTAGCCGCGACGATGTGCAAGGTGTACTAACTACGTGGTTTGTTGATAATCACACCTGAACCGTTATGAAAGGATATAGTTGGAATATTAATTGCGAATTTGTCTAAGAATTTGCCTTTTATCAAGTTATCTACTACGAAGGTCGATTCTCTCTCTCCCTCTTTCGTTCTACGATCATTGGGACTATGCGTATTAAAAGTCAGAATCCTGTATATTCTTATCTAGAACTATTATCTTATACGAGTCGAACGAATTTTAAAAGCTCCGACGCGAATAATGACGAAGCCTTCTGAACGAAGGTAATCAACAAGTTGATGAAGCAAATCTGACCTCTAATTTTCTTTGCCTTATAATAATATCCCGACCCGCCTAATCGCCATTAGATGAGGGGCACTTTTCAACCGTGCACTCTCTCTTATGTATACGCCGTAGGTATGGTAGCGTATGCGATTATGAATAGCGTCATTAAGCGAATGCTTGCGGTTCGAAATCCGTACCGTGTCACTCACACTTAACCGAAACTTAAAAACACTCCACACCGTACAAATAAGTATATACAAACTGTATACGTATTTCGCCAACGAAGTGTTTAGCGGTACTGCCGACATTGGCAAATGATATAAATATGGAATATTTCAGTTATGATTTGATAAAATAGTATTAGCAAAAATAAAAAAATTAAATAGGGGTTAAAATAGGGTTATATAAACTCTGATTTTTGTTGGACTGATTGTCTTTATGACCGACTTGTTATATTTTGAGAAAGAAGGATGATAAAATGTTAGTAAAAATATGATTTGGAAGTTGAAGATATGAAACGTATTTTACAAAGATGAGAGAAAAAGGGATTTAAACATTGAAACATTCATTTGTCTCCGAATCTTTTTTGCGGTAGTTTCACTTAACATAGCGAGTTTTCTTTTCTAATATCTCATAAACAATATTTAATTACAAAGGGCAACAAACACTAGCACAAGAGAAAAATCCATGTTGGAACTTACCTTTTCTAAAACCATTTCCCACATTGGAATGTTTGCAATCTTTTATTGTTTACTATTATTCACTAAATTGAAGCAGGTTATTATTATGATTTATAATTATTATAAAAATATCAGAGTTATTTGTTATTACGTCGAACTGGAAGCAATATAATTTTTTTAATGAAATGTATATTTAATTTTAGGTTATTTATTAATAACAAATAAAAGTTAATTAATTTAAATATCCATACAATATTTAAAATTTTGAAACCCACCAATGATGTTCTTTACCGAACACGTATAGCCTAAAAGGCCTAAATCGCAATTATGAAACATGAATACGGTTGAGCAAATCATTGTAATATATCTAGTACTTAGTTGTGTTGAATATTTGACTAAAACATCAACAACAATGTAACGATGTAACGCTGTAACAAATTTATGTAATAATTCAAACTGATATTAGTTATTTACGGGATATTTTCAATTCGATCCGTGCCGCGAATATGTTACTGACATAGGTCTATCTGTCACCAACTATCACCTGCAACCTGACAGGAAGTCCAAAATTTTGGGTAAAAATTGGGTGAATTAAATGGTATGGTTTAAATAATACATAAATAAAAAAGTATTCAATCCCGGAATAGCTGTATTCAAATTTCAAACTAATTTGTGATGCATAAAATGTTAATATAAAATGTACAGTATATTGTTAGATTCTACTAGTTTGCAGGACGATTTGCCGGTGAGAGAACACAAAAGAGAGAGTTGGTTGCTTCTAAATAGTTTATTATCAAACTCGGTATTCATAAACAATTTAACATACAATGCACACATCAGATACATAGGTGTTAGATACAGACAATATTGTAAAGTGTATATATTGCAGGTACCGCAACTAAAACATGTATGTTAGTGCACACATTCTCATATAAGAGTCGGACAACATCGCAAATGCAAGTCTTTCAGTAGGACTTGATCTTATATATGCCCACGTTTAATGTATACCTTCGTATCACCGTACAGGCGTTGTGGGGGGCTGATGCATTGGATTTGCTGGTTCGAGGCAATCATCACCGCTTTTTAGCGATGTGCAGAATCCGTATGGCTTTACATTTTTTCTGACTCCCCGGCTCCTTATATATGCGCTCGTTGGTAGCTTCGAAGTTTGTGCACTGGTACGGGTGCAGGTACCCAGTCGACGGGCACACTCCTCGGCCGGTGGTTATCGCCTTCAGACTGTCCTTGGTTCGAGTCGGTCTGTGCCCGGCGGGCGTTGCTGTCTCTGGCATAGATATTATAAGTAGAGATAGTAAACTCTACCCCTTCCCGCCCAAACTAGAAACTGGTTGGGTATTCGGTCGCTTATGGCGCTGTGGATTATTACAGCGTAAATTTGAATATATATTTATATTTCAAAATTGATTAGTTTCGTAAAATAGGATGAATGACAATACGTGAGCGTCTAGTGACAAAACCTTCTTTACAAATATTTGGATGCTTTTATTTTTCCGTTAGGAAAGTTGTAAGTTTCCATCTTCTAGTATTTTCTAACAGTAAAATAGAAGTACATGCATTTAGATAGAAGGTTGTGTTCCTACTCACGCACATATTGCTGTTCACCCTATTAACCAAAACTAAAATATATGGATTTTTTCGCATATTAAAAATAAACCGCTCTTTGGTACTAAAATTGGTTTTATTAAAAACAAACATAATATAACAAAAAAAGACATGTTAAATATACAACTGGAAAAGCATCTGCTTTAAGATTTGTGGGATTTCTATTTTCAACAAATATCATTTCATTTGGGAAATGTATATCACAAACGTAGGAGCTATAGGGTCGCTCCTACGTTTGTCATACCTTATATCCCCACGACCCATAGCTTAAATCCATTTTTTGAACTTCGGCACACATTATTAAAATGTAACAATTAAAAAATAAATAAATACTTACTTTCAGATCCTTCGGGAGTGTATGCAGTAACACACTTTGTTGGGTATTTTGGCAATCGGATACTATACATTGGAAACCCATGTTATACTGCAATGCAATATTATTTATAGTAAATTGAAAACCTGTTACCTTTTAATAAATATACAATTTTGTGTATAATCACAAAGAAAGCTACTCGAAAAAATAAATTACATAAATATGTGTGTAAATTTTAAATATAAATTGGCCAAGATACAATAACATTATCTAGATTACAGAAGGTCATAAAATGAATAATTATAATTGGAGATACTTTTCTACTTACCGAATTTGCTAGAACACACCACATAGAAAAAAATTTAAAAGCATTAACAGAAAAACGCCTGCAAACGCAGTACGACCAACGTACAGAGCAAACGAGACAAGAAACCTCAGAAAATTAAAAACCCTATGAAGGTCTATCACAGCGCCAAGAGCGTTAGAATACCCAACTTGAGGTTCGAAACTCGTCTAAGTTTCTATGTATATTCATGTAGTTGACAGGGCATGGTCTTTGGGTCGTGTTGTTGAATACCATACACACACGCATATCTCCCCACAGTTCTGGATCAGGTTGCGCACTCATATTTACTGGGCTTCCATTGCACGAATCCCGTCAAATTCTGGTCGGTCTCGCATTTCGCATTATTGCTAGTTAAAATAAGTGTGTGATTTTAGGCGCAACAGTCCTTAACAGTGTCCTTACTGGCGCCCTCTTTCAATAAAACCACAAAAAGTATACATTCCATTTAAAAAAATATAAGTTGATTTTCGTTGGACGTAACGACCCATAATACAATTTTAATGTAACAAAAATGTGTTGCTCTCTGTCCATAACAATGTTGCCTGATCCGAATTTGACATATTTGCTTTGTTTCTACGATAATTGCGGCACTCACTGATTGAGGTGATAAGGATATTTTTTGCTTTGAACCTCTTTATGCTCATCGTAATGTCACTGTGGTGATGTGCTTTGAAAGATCCATAGATTGTTAGAGTCATAGGAGGATGCCATGAGCCTTTTGGCACAAGTCATGTGACCTATATCAATCCACAACACATTGGATTTCGGTAATCAGTTTTTTTAAAGATATAAATTTCAAATTTAATATTTTTTTTAGTATTGATTGAAGTTGGGTATAATTACCAAATTGTTAAATTGTATTTTAAATATAAAAATTAGAATTTCCTTGTTGAAGAATTCTCACTTACACGAGATTACATAATTTTAATTTAAAATGTCTTTAAAAAACACTAGTTTGAATCTAAAAGAATCATGGCAATACGTATGCATTCGATATACTGTCACAATCAATGAATCTTTCAAAACACATCACCTCGTCGGCGCTGCTATGAGCATAAAAAAGTTTGTGTATTTCAAACTCAAACAGAATACACGAGCAAAGAATCTATTGCCTGTGCCAAATGTACTTAATTATGAATTCTGGCTCCTTCGGTTTGAGTCAGGAATAAAGGCGATGATAATACATACGTTTAAGTACCATTAGCTTTTGCTCCGATACAAATTTAAAACTAACCATTTATAAACGCTTCTATATTGTAATTTATGTATGTGTTAAATCACCAGCAATTTCCTTTTCCATTTTGACGCATCATCGTGAATCCCGTACAAACTACAACTGCAAATAGCCGGATTTCGTTTCTCACAAAGGGCAAGGTAATTTCTATTATGCGTGATTGGTGTAAAATTTTTGAATTTACGGTTTGCGCGCACAGGTTTACCGTTATTGCAATGCTGCCGCTGGTTCGTTGTGCGTGAAAATCAATTTACGCCTCAAAATTAGCGTGCCCGGAACATTTGCGGAATTATTATTAGCTTTTTGTAGCGAGAACGAATTTATACGGAGAGCGTTCAAATCCTCGCAGGCAAAACCGCAACCAGTTGAGCACGATAACAATTATATTGCCGAGATAAAGATAGACAAGATTTGAGCTAGTTTTTGGGTGATTTTGATCGATTTTTTCAATATTTTTTATAGTATCGGATAAAAATATTCTACAATGTAATCGAACACTTATCTAGAATGCGTACAACGTATTGTGCTAAATATTTCAATATCTATTGATCTTATCAACTTTTACTCGCCATATATCTGTAGTATACAAAAAATTATGCGTATATACAAAGATGAATTCTGTGATTTAATTTTCAGAATTATCTAGGCTAAAGTAATTCATAATTTCTCTTGATTTACATTAAAACTTTATAAGCCTAATTTATTACATGAATACACACTTAACTTTTCCAGATATGAACATGATTATAATATATTAAACTATATTAAATACGACGTAAAAGGATTTGGTGTACAGTTATAATGTTGTTGGTCCATTAAAGCATGGGGAATAAAATTATAATACGTGATATGGTGGCATGGCCTTACCTTAATGTTATTCTTTGTTTGCTCTATCGGCTTTAGCAACTATTTCCTTTTAATGGCTAACGGTCCAATCTGCGAACAATAAAACGTGTGTTACAATAAATCATCAAGATTACTTACTGAATACAGTATTCATAGAGATATAAGCTAATTAGATGAGTAAATTTGAAACATGATTGAGTATCCTAACATCACTATAACGAATCATTAAAATAATATTAAGCAAATGGAATTTTTATTTCTACGAACAATATAGGAGGCAAAACAAAGCTACCAACTAACAAGAGTTGAGTACAACTTAATATAAAATAATATGCAGCTAGGAATAGAATAGAATAAACTAAATCAAAATAACCTTACGGTTTTAATGACTAACTAATTTCAAATACACATTTAGGTAATCAGGCTGCCATCTTCAGTAGAAACCATCAAGGAAAAAAGAGTTGGACATAATATCTCTGTATACTAATTGTAAATGTGTATCATTGTTTTAGTTTTTTGTTTATTTATTTAATATTTGGTGATTTCAATCTTTGATAAAATTAATATTTTATTGCCGCTGCTTTTTTGTTTCCTCTAATGTTACTAGGTCATCTGCGTAGCACAGTTCTGTTAAGCCAATGTAGCTTAACTTCCAATATTCACTATAAAACTTACTTATAAAATTTTTCTATCAAATAAGCAATAAACCGATTTACATTTATTATCGAAAATGCGGACAGTACGAATACGTCATCACTTTAACAGCCCCTAAATAACAAACATCCTGGATCAGGTAGACAAACAAAAACCCTCTTTGTTGGGGCATACAGAAGATGTATTTTAATTATTGGAATTTTAAATTATATCTAATCGCTCTCTTATTAAATATAGTTGTGGCAGATATCATTTTAATCCCTATTGCAAGTTCTCTGAACGAAATAATACCTAATTAACCCATGATTCATTCAGTAAAGCTTTGTTTTCATATAATATTTTTAAATGAATATTTGTGGGCCTCACATTGGTTGAACCCTTCGCCAGTCCAGGTAATTTTGCAAGTCTTCTTCGGGAGAAAATTCCCAAAGCAAGTTTAGTTTCCTTCTGGAGTTTGTTTCTTAAGTTCGTTTCGGCTCATTCGCGAGATAAGAATCTTTGTCTGATCAGGGTGCGGCAGCGGTTTTTTTCTCCACCGATCAAGACATTAACCGAGTTCCTCTCCGTCAGCCCAGGAGGCCCAATGTTCGTCTCTGTCCGCGCACGACAAGACAACATCTCGTCTTCGTCTGTCCAGACAAGACCCGGAACAGACTTCATCTGTTTTTTTTTATTTTTTCGCCTAAACAAACAATCCACTAACCAATCATTTGCAATAATTCGCGCCCAACACGTGCAATTCATTTATGAGTCGATGTAAATTCAATTGTAATAATCTTTGCTGTGACTACTTTACCATCACTATCATTATCAAAAAAACAAGGAATGAAAAAAAAATTCTGTCGTGTTCACCAGAAAGTTTTGCAAGTGTTTGGTGGCGGAGCTCAACATTTTTGTAACTCTGCTGTTTAACGTCGACAAGCAGATTTACATGAAGATTACATACCTGATGCTGATGTGAAAAAATCAGATCAGACTACCTGCGATGTACCGCTGCCGCACTGTTTTAGACTATTCCAAAAATGATCCTGAGAAAATCAAATGATCAGAAGCACTAGCCAATTCGCAGTACCCGCGGTCAGAAATTACTGACTGTCAAAAATGTATAAATATCAGCAATGTGTCAATATCGGTCAAGTATGAATATCAACAAACTATCAATATCGACAAAGTATCGACATCGATAAAGATATTTGTTGGTAACCGACAAAGTACTAGTACTGAGAAATGTATCTGTCAGGCGAGTAACAAATTGCCGACAGCCATCTATCAGTAGCCGCCAGAGTACCAAAGTAGCAATAGCGACAAAGTACCATTACCGGAAAAACTATATATCTACGGGTAACAAAATCCTGCTAGAACTCTCTGTCGATGCCGGCAAAGTAAAATTTTTGCATATGTTTGTTTGAGATACAACTATATAACACACAAGTAAGTATGTCGCACTATACTTAACGAGAAGCTAGTCAGCATCTCGGGAAAGAGAATGACAGTGGGCCTAATTTTTAAGGAAACATGACATTGTAGCTTCTTATAAACGTAACCAGTAATTATTAAATTACTGGTTACCAGAATTAAGTGTTTGCCCTACAAACTATATTATGGTAGTTAACGTTGTTAAAGATATTTAACGTTTTCTTTGTTGTAGTGAAATTAATAATTTTAAACTTGTGTAGCGAAGAACATCTCAAGGAATGCCCTCATTACCATTAACTTTAAGTATCTTCCATCAGTAGAGTACGAATTTCATAGAACAATTCCTTTTCATCGTGGAAGATTTTTACTACATCCGTACCCCTTGTATTGGTATTTTCATATAAAGACTTCAAATTCTGTTCTCCTTATTTAAACGTAGTTTAGTAAATTACTTTAAAGGTGAAACCATAACTCAATACATATACTTTATTGTGCCTCGAAATAATAATTCGCTATCGTAATATATTTATGGCAAGTTAAAACATGGCAGACTTGAAATTGCATGTTGATTTCTTTTGGGATGGACCGCATTGAGTTATAAAGAATATGGAGAAAGTTTTTCTTTTGAATAACGAAGTCCGAGATTGTTTAGAAAGACAGAGAAGGCGTTTGTCACATTCTCAGTACATAGAACCTTTTTCACACGGAATTCTTTTTTGTCTAAGAGATTCCCAATGCGCGAAATAACAAATAGAAGCATTAATTAAAAAAAAAGAATCACTTGTTACATGATGATACCCGACTCCATACTGCTATTTATAGTCGTATAGCATCTGCTATAGAAAGGGAGGGATGTGATGGGAGTTTGGCTAGAAGTTTAGAGACTCCACAACTAAAATGTCCTTAAAAGATACTAAGTTTGGCAACATTTACGGAATTCAACGTTATACCTTCGTTTCTGGTATTCAGAATTTGTCCAATGATGGTTATTGTTCTCAGGGAGACTTTACTAGAAAAGAGCTGTTGGCAAGGTCTACATAGTTAACGACGTGCCACTATTAAATTTCTTCAACTTTGTAGTAGACAAGGAAATAGTGTTCATATTACGACAATTGACGACTTATTTATATGCTAATAAGGCTGTATACAAATTTAACAACATGGGAGAGAACGTTTGGTATTTCCATACTGTTTAGCACGCGATATGCATGTGGAAAAGAAATTCGGGCATATAACGTACTCCAGTTAGCTGGTACCAACATTGAAACCATGTTGCAATTTCTACATAACTAGCACAATTATGCTCCGCCTATGCATGGTTATAATGGATTATATAATTCATCCTAAATTTGGCATAATTACACATTTTACATAGTTATTATGTATTGATCATGTATTGATAAACGGATATACCCTTGACGACGTGGTTCAATCATTTTGTTTTTTCGGTGGGTCCAACCAAGCAAAAATAATGTATAATAATCTAAATCTAGAGCATTTAATAAGTGTCATAACAACAAAGTTTTGTATTTATTAACAAACGTCAATTAAAATCGCAAAGAATCGCTTCGGAAAAGCTTCAGGTTTAGAAATAAGCGAAGCAATTGAATTTTTAACGCCTGCGAACACGCAAAAACGCACCAATCCATTTGCAAGCAGTTTTTGACATTTTGGCAGGTATTCTCAAAGACTGGGTTTTCAACATAAAACGAGCAGATAGCACCGATTTATAAGGAGGGGTAGTGAAAACAATTTGGAATATTTCCGAAAAGCTTCTTCAGAAAAAAAGGATTATAATCGGAAAATACACCCATTCAAAGACATGGTTTTTGAGGATGCCAGAAAGGCACGTGCAGCCAAAAGAACAGAGCTAAAAACGCTTCCAGAGAAAGGAAGATCCAGTTGTGCAGCTCCGATAACTGAAGAGATCAGCAAGATTGTGGAAAACTATGACGAAAACTCACCGGACGGCTTACAAAAGAAGTTCTACCAGATTTCTGCCGTCGAACTCGCGTGGCGTGGCAACGAAGCAACCTTCTGCCTAGAAGAATTTTACAAGAACGAAGTCAACATTTATGGTGAACCTGCAGGTCGTATTGAATACAACATTATATTCTCCAAAACTACATGGGACGGAGAAAAACATACCGCTGCATCTAAATGGTTAACATCGATCAAAGAATGTCAAGACAAGTGTCCAGTGTGTCCGTTACAAAAGATGTTAAGAACACCAAATATCAAAACGAATCGATTGTTCTTAACTTCAAATGCGGATTGGAAGAAGACAGGAACAAAAATTGTCCAATGCGTATTAACTTACTTAGTAAGTGGACACGTCTAGGCGCGCAAAGCATTGGGTTTGATATCAAGAAGGTAGAAATAATAAAGCATTCTAATTGTTCTGCCGCTCTAAGCAATTTGACAAAATCTGCAGCCAACTTACAAGAAGTTATTGAAATTACTGGTCATTCTTCAAGTGAGTCTCTCAAACCACACCTAAAGCTAACCAACGAACGTCATCTTAATATCGTCGAAAAAATGAGAGAAAAAACCCCGCGGTGCACTACCAATGTTTCAAATATTACTTACAATAATCGTACGTTCAATATTAATACAAAATAAATGATAACTATAATTTATTATTATCGGTCTATTCATTATATAATCGTAACGAATACCACTCGAGCAAACGACAATGATGTTAATACTAACCTCACCATTCAACGTATATTCTTAAAACAAAAAGACGTCTCGTGATTCGGAAGTATAATGGATTATTTTCTATGCTCTTGTGTTATTATTACCGAATATATATTCCCTATTCCTGCATAAGCATCATTTTATAAAGATACCATGATTTTTAAAAATTTTTGCCATTTTATTAAATTAAGTTTTTCCATTAGCAAGGTACAGTTGAAAAGTCGTATTCACTATAATTTATGTATATATGCCAATGACAACATGAATTATTTTCATACACCACCGCATTAATTTTTACCAAAGTATATACACATTAAACAGTAAGTGGTAAAGAAACGTATCAATGTTTATATTTATGTTTAAATATTATTTCATAATTTATGGACCAGACTAGCGCGTAATTGCATTTGCAATTAATACCCTCGAAAGAAATGTATAATTTACGGAAATTACATTTTGAAATATCATGTGCTATATATCTGCTTCATTCCAGTAGCTCCAGCTAAGTTTAAGAAAAAGTACGTGGCTCCAAATTGTTGCAAAATGAGGTATACAAGAGTAACTACAGCGCATACTATGCAAATTTTCAATTTTATTAACTCATTCCAATAATAAATTAATTTCAATTTACATAAACTAAATGAATTGTAATAATGACTAATACCACCACCAAGACGTTCTACGTTCTACTACGTTTGAGATCGCAAGCTAAAGAAGTAAAATCATTTAATGCGTAAGTGTAGCTCGATAAAAACTACTAACAGGTTTTATTACTGTGCAACGAACTCCGCATTGCTCCCAATTGCATGAACTTCCTGTAAACATTGTGGATGTGACCTACGTTACAAGGTCTGCTCGAAGCGTTTCCGAACCGCTGTTGATTGAATCTAATGACCGTGTTAACAATGTGTTTGATTTTCGATTTGCCGTCGGTTGGAAATATCGCCTGAACGTTCGTAACTGATATCTTCACTTAAGTTCCGTTGTACTAAACCGTATAAGTAATGCAATATACAGAACACCTCAGCTGAGTTGTCTTTCAGAGAAGCGTTGGAAAAAAAACATTAAGTTTTAATTCTGGGTTTGGTGATTCTGTTTTAAAGTTTCACTCATATTAATACCATGTATTTATTTACATCTATCAACTTTTTAAAGCTCCTAATGTTTATTTTGTATTTATTTATGTTTCAGCTGTAAAGTCTTTCTGTAGACTGCTAACTTTATTTATTTTTCAGTATAATACAGAGTTTCCCCCGAATAACACTTTGCCAATACTAGGCAGACAAATAAAGAGAAAGAGAAATAATAAATATCTAACCGAAATTCAAGAAAAGGGGAGTTCTTCAAAGATTTCCCACATTTCAGGGGCAAAATATATTTGAAGATGGCCAATATCTTTGTTTATCCTATGTTATATGATAAAATTTCTATATATGATAAAATGTGTGGGCTTAAATGCTAATGAGGAGCCGTTTATTTATGCAACATCAAAACAAAGACAAGAGATAAAAAAACAGTTGTTCACGTTCTCTCTGCTCAAGGGTTAAGGCATAGTTGAGAAGGATAGTCTCTGAATGTAAATATCAGAATGTAGAAATAAGTAATATTTGAAATATTATTTGTGTACAATATGTTTCATTCGTTTTTTTTTTAAATTTTGCGGTGGTTCGGACAAGGATCGATGAAGGCAAGACAGGACAAGATAGCTTATAAAGTATGTTCGAAATGAGGTCTAATGCAGCACCGTCGACTTCATACGTAGCCCCAGAAACTGCTCTGGGAGTTTCAAAACGCAGTACGAGGACAGATACGAAAATGGATCCAAGAGTAAGGAAGGCTGACGAACTACTAAATCTTAGTGGGATTACATTCGTACTGTAATAGGTCTCAGGACACTGCGCACTGAAAGGACACCTACAAAGAATTGGGGTTGACATTGAGGACCCAAGCTGCAGACTATGTAAAGGGTCAATGGAGGCTGCATATCACATTTTATGTGAATGCAAAGTCTCAGACCGTAGAAGACAGGTAATCTTTGGGAAACCGAAAATGAATCCAGAGATCTATATAGACCAACCGACCAAGAACCTCTACATACTAGTACAGGATATAAGGATTGGGAATGGGTGGTACAGGAGATGGGTACAAGAAATCGGCCAGTCTCCGTATTGCCTGCTGTTTCGGAAATTTTTGAACATATCTTACATTCTAAAATATATAATCAAGTCAAATCCAGATTGTCGGCATGGATTTTGTCGGGGAAGATCAATAGAGACTAATCTCTTGGTTTTTGCGCATGATGTATCGATAGTAATAGAGAACCGGTCGCAATTGGACGCTATTTATACTGACTTCAGTAGGGCTTTCGATAGAGTAAATCATCAAGTCCTGTTGCACAAACTGAGAAGATTCGGTTTTTCTTGTAAATTAATTGACTTCTTTCATTCTCATTTGTGCAACAGAAGATACATGGTATTTTATAAAAACACACACTCAGAACTATTTTTGGCAGCATCTGGTGTACCTCAGGGTGGCAACTTAGGGCCTTTATTATTCACGATTTTTGTGAATGACTTACCTGAAATTTTTCAAACATCTAAATGCCTCCTGTATGCGGATGATTGCAAGATTTACACTGGAATTGACTTCGTTGACAGTGCAAGGGATTTGCAAAGAGACTTAGATAGATTACTTGTTTGGTGCCAGGATAATAGACCGACTATCATATAGACAAATGCGCTGTCATTAGCTTTTCCAGCAAGAGAGTTCCAATTACTTTTACTTATACATTAAATAACACTGACCTCGCACGTAAAAAATCTATCGGCGATTTGGGTGTTATTTTTGAGTCACCTTTTTTATTTACAGAACATATTAAACAAATTCCATTGGGCGCATTTAGAAATTTGGGTTTTATACGGAGAAACTCTTCGAACTTTGTGGGCATTAAATCTGTCATTAAATTATACAATGCTTTCGAAAGATCAAAGTTGGAATTTGCTTCGATAATATGGAATCCCATAACGGAGAGAGGTAAAAAGATGATAGAGAAAGTTCAAAACAGATTCCTTAAATTTCTTTATTGTAAAAAATATAGGATGAACCCACCATTTGAGTCACATAAATATATCAGAAAAGAATTTTCTTTGCCTTTACTTTGCGATCGTCGGGATTTCACAATGATTTATACACTTTACAAGATTTTTAGTAACTACTTCGATAATGCACGACGATTGCAAGCCAAGAGGCTGAAGTGAGTCCCGAGACTTATAATATGTCTCCCACTGAAAAATAGTGAATGTTTAAACGCAAGTGCTATAAAATTATATTATGCAATGAACAAGGCCTTCATAAGAAAGAAAGAAATTTCAAAGAAGACTAAAATAATAGTGTATAACACAATATTTAATATTTATTTATATATACGGATGCGAAAGTTATATATATATATATATATATATATATATATAATATTGAGTTTTTCCTGAAAGCAGCAATATATGACAAAGTAAACTTGTGTAGTAAAAACAATATTAGTAGGCACTCACAAGAGGGGAAAGTGTAAATGTTTAATATACATACATAATTCAACCAATACCTTTGGTTTCACCATCAATGCATGAGTAATCTTTTTCTTTACATCATACATTTGAAGTTATATGATATGTTAGGTTATACCTCGAAATGCAATTACAAACCCATGAAAATACACTATAATAAAATTTATGCACCATAATCCGTAGTTTATCTTTCAATTAGCAGCATATTTACCAGTTATATTAAATACCAATTTATTTCTCTAATACTATTAGCTAATAGTAAAATACGTAACTTCCTTCCTCTAACAAAAAGCAGCTACCCATTAAATCATACACCAACCACCGCCCAGGTTATTGTGTGTTTTGGGACACGTTTCCCTGACGTAATACAGTATTTCAAGCTTTAGGTTACAACGCCAGCATATAATTTAAGGATTTAAACGTTATCTGAACACCACTCCAAAGATTTATTTACTCTGTTTAGCCTTTTTTATTGTTTTGCGCGCTCTGTCAACGTCATTTACTTTGGATGTGATATTTCCGCGATCCTAATACGATTACGTTCGGTTTTGTAGGTATATGTCAGTTAAATTGTGAAAGCATTATGCAACCGGGTCATTATCTGGCTCGTGCACGTGCACGGATGACTGGCGTTAATCTTCTTTTTTTCTGTTTACATTTTTAGAGGTAACATGCTTGGGAAAAGTCGCTGTCTTCCCTTTTCTATTTTGAAGTAATCCAGAAATGATATATTTTTTTGGAAAGCATACAACTCTATCCTGAAGTCATTAACAGAACTGTTCGCTCTTTAATCACTGGGTACTGTGTTAGTTATTGTTTTTATTTTTATTATTAAATCTTTACATGTATCTTACACGTTTTTACAGTATGCAATAAACGTTATAATAATATTAACAATAATAGTTTATTTATACAACCGTAACGCAGGTTACTTATTACAGGATAAATCTTACATGATAATAAAGAAAGTATAAGTGAGTATAAGTAAGTTACTACACTGACTGTTCACACGGTTACACATTAACAATACTGTTGACTGAAACGCGTACTGTATAAAGGGAGGATAAACCTAGTGTTATTTAATCTAGGCACATAAAGTTTCTACTTTTTTCTAAATTTTCTTGACATCCGGTAAAAACCATCCCAGCAATCACTGCCACTCATCTGTAAGTATTATATTCATGACCAAGCGTCATTATAACAGACCGGACCTCATTACAAAATACAAGTCCTCCTTCCATAGAGAAGAGATTATCAAATTCTGCATGGCGCTTACGAAAAAGAGCAACTTTTGCTCCACTATGAAGAATCTAGAACCTAGAAGTTCGGCTTGCTCCTTAGACAACTTTAAATCGCGGACGAGGTCGTTGAGGTCTTCTTCACTTAGAAGATGCGGCACACAACAAGACGAATCAGGTCGAAATGTTGGGTCCAAATCCATATTGTCGCCTGCAAAACATTCTTTGTTTAGTTCGTCATCAGCACTTTTATTGTCGCTTAGTGTCATGTTTTGTGGAGGTTTAAGCACAGGTATTTCCGGATTGTGAGGTACTGGTCTCAGTGCAGATGGAATATTAGGATATTTTACAGTCTATTTGGATTTAGAAGTCATGCCACTTATATTTGTAAGACAAAAATAACAATCGGTAATGTGATCTGATGGTTTCTTCCAAATCATAGGAATAGCAAAAGGCATATATCGTTTACCTTTTGCCCAGGCTCTAAGAAATCAGACACACGTAACACAGCAAATATGGGGAGCCCAGCTTTTGTCTTCATCACCTACTTTACACTTGAAATACTGCTCATAGCCCATTTTAAGGAGAGGTGTGAAAGGGCGTTTTTGATATTTAAATGTTAATTCGTCGGAAATGTAGCAAAAAGAGTTCGGGTGGTTTCACTACAATAGCTTGAATGCGCAAACGCAACACTCTTCAAAAGGTTAACAACGTCAGCGTATATGTTCATTCACGAAGCTCTAGCCGACAACTGAAATAACAAGAGATGCTATGGGAAATACAGGTCTTAACACGTCAAGACATGTTCTCTTATACTACATATCTATGCATATGCATATTTTATGTGGATAAGCGAATATCCTGGACATAAAAACTAAGGATGATGAAGAAATTCTGAAGACATAATTAATTTCAGCATGCACATGGGAATCAGGCTTTTTTGTGCTTCGGACAAAAAACTTGTTAAGCAGTGTAATCGAAAAAATAATGTATTCGACTTCTGACTCGCCCTGTATTCAGTTTTGACGATTTTGAAAAATGTATTACTTTACTATAAATTTGACCGAATGTCAAAAATCTATGCACGTAAAAAAATCACACTGTGTCGTTTCCAGTATACAAAACCTTTAACTTACAGTGCTTTTCATATAGAATTGACCATAACTTTTGAAACACGCTGTATAACTCCATGAAATTGTACATTAGATGTGTGAGGCATGAGTTTAATCTAAATCTGGAATAATATACAAGATGTTCCATTTAAGAAAACGTATGTTTGGTTCACCCTGGTCATATGAAACACCTGTATATATGAAAATAATTTCAAAATGTCAAAGATAAGAGTGCCTATAATTGTCGTAAATACTTCTTTTTTGATATCTTATACGATAACGGATATATGGAGGTTTGCCACACTAATGCGTATACAAAAATGGAAAATTGAACTAGAAAAAAGCAAATAAGCATTTTATACTCGTATTATAAAGTATGTATAATTCTGCTTATGCTTAATGCGGGTATATACATACATACATTGATATAGGCTACAATGTAAAGGTGTCAGCTGTGTTGCTTTATTTACTACAGGTCGAACAAATATTCATATGTGCACAATAAATCACTCCATTAATGGGTAAACGGCGCTTATACACGTTTCCATTTATAGTTGCTGTTATACTGACGTTGGCGTTGGTTGCGTTTCATATAGCGAATGTTCGAAGCAACTTATGTAACTGCTAAAATAACTAAATCATGTTTTGTGTCTATATTCAAGGGTGAGGTATTCGATCAATTCCGGAATTTAATCAGTCTTGGAAATATTATTTACAATTTTAAGAGCGGTGCGCCCAAGCAGAGTATGAATTTTAACCTTAGTAATCAATTTTGTTTAAGAAGAGTTGTCCTAGAAAAGAGTACAATATTTATTAACGGCAAGGCATTGAATTATACCTGATTATTTTTCATCATGTAAGTTACCACCTTAATAAATATGTTTGTATCAACTATTGTATTTCAGATATTGTATTTCCTGTAGAAGATGGTGTAAGGAGCAAAGAAGATCGACCCAGTCATTCCTGTCAGCAGTTAGCTGATCAACACCTGTTATTGCGGATTATTATATAGTTTTAGATAATATTTTGTTACCCTCTGAAGCATGAAGCACCAATTAAATTGGTCAACCTTATGGCAAAATAACATTGTTTTAGGATCAGAAAAAAAATTGTCAAAATGTAACTGTTTAGAAATGGCTTCCAGTATCAATTGCAACATTTCTGAAGTTATATATGTTGAATGGTTAGATTTTAATAATATTGAGCACAAAAATGAATTCTATATTGTAACTAACATAGGTGGTGTATAAGTTTTCCAACATTTTCTCAAATAAAGAATATGTTTAACACAGTTAAAAAAAGCATTTCGTCTGTAAATGTCGGGAAACTATAATATATACTGAGTACCTTCAAGCCTTCCAGGTTATTGAAAATACTACCGACGAATTTGTTTTCTATTTTGATAGTCTGTATCATGTATGAATGTCACAGTCCTTTTAATAATCAAGATGACTTGTATATAATAACCAAGCATGAACTTGTTTAAACTTGTATTGCATTTTATTAGGTATAGAAATACATGTGTGTGTGTGTTTAGTAGAAATTTAGTTTTTTTGTGCTCTACTTTACTTTTTCGGTGTTAAATATTAAAATTTTATAAAGACTTGATAAGACGACATTTATCAATCGTTTTGAAATACATAAAACTCCGTAAAAAGATGTTATTAAATCCGTAACGGAATTTAGCTAACACCGAAGACGTGTTCATCCAACTCCGTAGCGATATTAACCTAACACTGCAAGGGAGTTCACGCAACACTGCAACTGAGTTTGCTTGACACCGTAATGGTGTACAATCTAACTCCCTAACGGAGTTTATCTAACTCTGTAGCAGAGTCTTTCTAATATAAATTAAGGGTAATCTTAACTCTGCTGCGGAGTACTAAAGCCCGTGCTAAAGCCAACCCCAAAATAGAATAGATTCAACTCCTTTGGAAAATAAATCTGACACTACGATGGAGTACTGCTAACTCCGCACAGAATAAACTTTACGTCGTTAAAGTGCAATTTTAACTACGTAAAAGTGTAATTAAACTGCGACACATGAATATTAGTATTACATTACACAACTCCATCGCGTCCAACTACTTGTGCATTTGGACGGGAGGGGACGACCAGGCGGTGAGAAATCGGTGTTAGATCCAACACCCGATTTTTTTGTGTGTAATAGGAACCAGCTTCGTATAATAGCAGGTCTCCTAACGGGCCATTGTGCACTAAAAAGACGCCTATGAGGTTGGTGCTAAGGACCTAAACTGCAGACTCTGTGAAGCATAGAGGTATCACATCCTTTGTGAATAGGACACATTGGATCCAGCAAGATCCGTCCCTTTAGTTGGAAAGTACTAATTAACACTAATGGATTTTGTTACTCAACTTAAGAATACTTGTTGGATATAGAATGTCTGAGTCAATGAATTCAGAATTATTAATGTAGTCGTTTCTAAGCATAATTTTATTATGTAGTTTGTGGTTTTGCAACTGGATTTCGATAAATTTTATAGGGACATTTAGAAAAGTTGTTAACGCAGAATTATTTTAGTTTCTCTGTTACATTATAATTATCACTTTGGGGTTCACATCCCAGCGCCACTCTTGAAGTGAGGTTTTCTTAACTTAGCTACAATAACATAGTAATAGATGACATTTTTTGCACAAACAAATAAATTATTCTGATTCTTTCCTTATGAAAAGGTTGCATTAATACACATATCAATTTATCATTCACTTCTTACAATGAGTGCGAATAAAGTGGTTGGATAATATAAACCCAATAACTTCACCATATTATCGTTTTAATTATTTTATTTCTGTTGTTGTTGAAGTATAACAACTTCATACATACTTCAATTAATATTTCAATTAATCATAACATACTTATATAATTTGTCTTTATTATTTCAGACGATTGCGGCTAAATGTCAACCGGTTTTACGTATGTGCGAAACAAGTCAGCCATAGATTTATTTGATTTATTCCTATACTGATGCCATGATTCCTACTGCTAACTATGCAAACAGCATAATGGATCGATCTTCCGATTTTATAATACAATCATCAATTTAATAGGCAAATAAAGGGCTAAGCATAATGGATTCGATTGGATATATGTACGTGTAGCCGGCTAGCAATGCCCCCGTTATTGCTTGTAATTTAAAATTAACAGCTCAATGAGTACGTGCACCACGTTTTGTTGAGGTTTCTGTTTGTGGAAAATGAGGATTGCATATCAATGTCATTGCTGAGGAGAATAGGTAGACGAAGAAATTTTACGATTAGTGTCTAGTTTATGTACTTTTTTATTTCGTTGGTCATTACTATTACTGTAGGACGAAGCAACTGCGTCTGTTTCGATATTCAACTAGGATATAACCAGTTCGCAATGCAGGTATGGTATACGGCGGCAAGAAATTATATCGCGCATGTTTCAATAATGATTGGATGGATAAAAATTAAGTTGTACTTGACGGTCGTACAGTGAAGGAGAACTAATAGATGACAGAAGCAGTACAAACAATTTTTACACGAGACGATTCCGTACATTTATTGACGGTAATAGCTCGAGCTACTGTTCGCATTTGATCGTATCCTGCCACCTAATTGTACACCTTACAACCTTTTTTGCACCTGGATCGGGTTTATCCAGTTTATATACATATGTATGTATGTATTAGTGAACAGTCAGTGTTATTACGGTGTTGCTAGTACTAATTTGCGACACCTGCTCCCTGAAAGATATTGCGAACGTTATTACTGCAACACTTACAGTGACCTGCAGATTTTATTAAATGTAATAAGTGTATCCTTTTGGTGCCATATTATATGACCTTTATTGCGAATCGAGGAACAACGGATTATATTCACATGTTTATTAATCGGTGCGTAAACAGCAAAAGAACATTGAAGATAGCCTGGTGGTAGGAACGTTCTTCATTGTGTTAGGTAGTTAAGCTGTTGAACTAACAAAATCGCATTCGTCACCTTCTTGAACTATCTACGTTGAACCCCAGAAAGTGACGAATGAAATTCTCTCGAAACGTCAAGATACACTCCTGCTTGGTATAGAATCGCTAAATATTCGACGAGCCACTTCTTCATCATAACTCCGCGAAAATGTCAGAAGAAACGTGAATGGGTTCGGTGATGAGCAAATTAATTGCAGTGATAACAAAATATCATTTATTCCTTAATTTGACAAATTAATTATTAATAAATATTGATATATTTCTACTATTTATAGAAATCTGAGCCATTAAACAGCAACCTATTCTTGAGGAATATGTTGTAAAGTATTCGAAAAGTAAAAGTTAGGTTTTGCTGAAAGTGGTACCTTAGTTCCGAAAGATGGAATTGCAGTCTATTTGATAGCCCATGTTGCGAACAGTAATGCGATGTAATGCAATGTAATGCCAAAAAGGGAATCGCAAAAATAGTTTAGTTTATATTATCGAAAAGCTCTAACGATATTATGTGAAATTCATAAATAGTAGTAAGAAAAAAATATATATTCTACACGCATTGTAAATATTTACGGATATTTGTTATGGTAATATCGCGGTCACTAGATTGCTCTAGCGGTTTCGACTTACCTTATGCCAAAAATAACATGTCATCCTGTAAGTTGCCGCGGTATAAAACGAAAAGTAAACGTATTCAAACGTTTAACCTATACTATCAGCCCTAGCCAATATTTAGTACCTTTCCTGTAGTAATATATAAGAATAAGTGTCACAATAGGTCTTGTCGCACGAGCTCAAGTTTGGGGGGAGAGGAAAAGTCTCTTACGATACAGATTTCCTGTTTAATGTTTTCTATTTACTTTTTCATGGCTAATTGTTACATAAACTTTTTCCTCTGTAGTTTCACTTAGGATGGGAGCTTAGTTGCCGGGATATATATCTAGATTTATTTATCCATTGACATGGTCAGGGTGTTTTTGTTTAGTTAGATAATATAACTTTGATTATAGAAATCAATGACAGATTGTTTGTAAATCAGCATCGTAGAGCTTTGGGTGTTAGATACCCAATCAGCTAGATTAATAGCTACAAGTTAGTGTAGTAGATCCGTTAAAAATCTAATTTTCTCCAAAACTATACAGCTTTAGGTAATAGTAATCTTATGGCATCTGCCCACGCTATTGCTTCTTGATACCTTCTTCAGGTTAGTAGTTATCTTAGTCATTCAATGTGTATGCCTTATTTTACAAAGCAATTGTTGTAGATATCACCAAACAAGGTTACAAACTTTGACCTTCATTGCATTGCTTTTGATTGTTTCTTCTAACTAATTTATAAAATTACAGCTGTGGGCACCATATCCATTTAAAGAAAACGACAATTGATAGATTGATAGATTTAATTTAGGACATATGAAAATTAAATTTACGTATCTCGTAATCTTAATGTTGGTAATGAATGGTCACTGTACAAAAGAATTACAAGAACTTTAATAATTTATTATTCGATTAGTTAGTTCAATTAGGTATTTACCTTAACTACCCTTGTTGTGTTTAGATGATCCGTATTGCAACCCCTCTCTTCTCTTGGCTTTGCTTCACTTTTTCTTGTTAACTGCAAAATATCCAAAATCTATTTCTGTTATTTATATTGTTTTATATGATTTACTTATTCATGTATTTATTCCATCACTGCTGCCTCTGGTGCTTTTCTCGACTGGTTTGCTGATCTCTATTCGTGTAGTTAGTTTGCAGAAATTATCTGTGTGAGAATGTGTTTTTACAAAGTACATATTTGAAAAATAAAATTCTTTTATCTGTTGGTACCGTTATCTTACCCTGGTTGAACTATTTCTATATCCCAATGTGTAGGGTCCTAGTTGAACAGCTGATACGGGAATGTATTGAATACCAGATAGATAGAGACATTTCAACTTAACAATTTAGTTTGCAACCCATAATACAAACAAACAATCATATGTCCAAAAATAATGTAGGGAACGTATGTATATAAAAAATTCTGTTTGAACGTATTTCTAGTTATCTAATGAAATATAATATGCTTCATTCTGCCCAGCATGGCTTCGTCAAGGGAAAGTCGACGCAAACAACGTTATTGTTTCTGATAAGAATCTACAATCTGGACAATGGTGAGAGATGTATGAGCCTTTTTATCTGGAGTGCCACAAGGATCGATACTAGCACCACTACTCTTCTTGTTATTCATTAACAATCGGCCAAGTTGTATTAACAGCAATCTTATAATGTATACGGATGACAATGCTTATATGGATGCAGCCGTCAATATGAATGATTTGACAACACATATTCAGAACATACTGACCACACTTGTTTGATGGTTCGCTGCTAATGAAATGATAGTGAATACAGATAAGACGGTATTTATCAACTTTACACCAAGGAGAAAAGAGATCGAGCGCAGTCAACTGCTTAGAATTGACAAGCCATCGATTCAACAAGTTTGATCCACAAAATTTCTACGCTTGCACATAGATCTTGATTGGTCAACGCATATTGATGCATTGTGCATTAAACTATCACAGCCCCTCTATATAATTTATCGTTTAAGTGACATAACTAATCGGAATATCATGAAGACCTATTATTACACTTGCTTCAAGCACCGTATTAAATTCGGCCTAATTTTTTGAGGGTGTGGTTCGCAAAGTGTCAGAGCATTTCGTTTGCAGAAGAGAGCTGTTAGGACTATATCAAATGTGTCACGCCGCCACTCTTGTTGCAGTTTATTTACAAGTCTAGGAATCTTGCCACTACCAACATTATATATATGAAACTTTAATATTTATCAAAAGCCTGAAATTCGATTTAAAGAGAAATAAAGATTTCCATAACTATTTTACACGGCGAGCAGCTAATTTTACTATTCCTATTCATAAACTAACCACCGTTGACAATTAGCGTTTGTATGTTGGTATTAAATTATATAATTCCTTAAATGCTTATCTAAAACAGTTGAATATCAAGTCATTTAAAATAGAATTAAAAAGATATCTGGGGGATACATGTTTTTATGAATGAATATTTAAGTTACTCACGTTAGTGGCATGTTATTATTTTTGCTTATTTCTTTTCTAATTCAAGCAACTAGCGTGACTTAGTTTAACCTCTTCGTTTTAGTTAATTTTAATGTAGTCTATTACACTGCAAAATTTCAAGTTGTCCTATACCAGCTGTTCTTCGTTCGCCCCATGATCCATGGATAAATATATTATTTTTATTATATGTATACGTATCTATTAATTAGTGAAAGTACGTTTGAAGTTTATTTTCCAAAACAAACAGGCAATTTCGCCCTTTATTAGAAAATGAAATATGTGTAGCGAGCACATATTTATGTCAAAATAATTTCCCATGGAATTAATGAACCTGTCAAAACCTTTTGTAAGATTCCTCATCCGCATATAGCATAACAAATTGCCCGGAGTCATGACGCGTGTAAATACAGAATCAGATATGATAATAGTAATTGTTTACTTAATGCGTACAACTTTAACAATTTTGTGCTCCGCCAAGTGTGAATTAATTAGCTTCAATTTATCTGGTGTGCCGATCTGCCTTTGACTTGTACGGTTCAGCTACAATTTCTTTCCTCTTCTCATCGTTAAATTTAACGTTTCTGTAGCACTTATCAGATACATACATACATACAAATATGTATGGAAATGAATTTAAATGATTTCAACTGTAAATGGGTAAAATAAGTCATAAAGTATTATTTACATTTCAACATTTGAAATTAATTTAATTAAGCATGAAGGTTATTAATTGGATTGCCCTTAATAGGAAAAGTTATTGAACGTTTTTAATTTACACTAATTGTTATAAATTGTCTGTTTATAGAACGGCCTAGAATCTTTCCAAAAATTTTAAAAATGGAGAGTTTATTGACTCTGGTGTAAGACTGCCAGATTGGCTGCCATGTGTACATTATATGTATAAGAAAACATTTTGTGCTGTATCCTATTGACACATGCAACCGCCTTGCAGTGGTTTTGGAACTGAGTTTTGGTGTAATTTTTTGGTAGAGAATTAGAAGGGTGCACTTAGTCAATCTCTTGAGCAAAAACCTCAGGCACAAATCAATAAAAATTAACAGTGATAGTCACTGTATAGACTCTATAGGCTGTATTGAAAGCATTGGACGCGCACAAATGCCGCTCTACACTGATCTCGAGCTGCAAAACTATTCCGAATACAATAGGGGCGTCCAACAAACCAAGCCTAATCTGGGTACCGGGTCACTCTTACATTCAAGGCAATGAGGCAGACGCCACCCTTGCAAAAGAGGATGCTGCGGGGTGCTTCCGGGGTCCAGAACCGGTAATTGGCATATCAATTTCGACAAATTTGCTTCTGGTTAAAAGAGAAAGTACTCCAATTTTGGAGCAGCTCTCCTGGTTTTGTACATGCGAAGGAGTGCATTTCACCCAATTATGTCAAAACTGGAGAATTACTAATACTTAATCGTAAAAGGATCAAAATAGTTACTTCTGTGTTTACAGATCACTGCAGACTCACAGAACACCTACACAGAATCGGGTTATCGGAAGAAACCCAATGCCGGCTGTGTATGGAGGACGAAGAAACAGTAGAGCACGCATCAGGCACTCCATCTTTGGAAAGGATATTACTTCCTTAGCTGACCTGAAAAATTCTTCATTGAACAAGATTCTAAGCTACCTCAATGGCCTGGAGTTGTTTTATGAACTCTAGGGTGGCATCCGCTCTACAATAGGACCTGGTGGCCGAGGTAGAAGGCGCGATCGACGACCCAGTCGGATGACATCCCTACATCAAGCAACTCATGTATCAAATGTCAGTGCTGATCACCCATTAAGTTTTAAATTTGTAGAGAAGGTAGTGACTACTCACTTGTTTTTATGGAATGATGATATGGATGAAATAAAATTACATCTTTTCCTTATTCGCTTCAATAGATTGACATTTAACTTTTTTTGCCAAAAGTGCCGCATCTCTTCCACGTGTACCGTACTACAAAAATGTACCCGGATATAATTTTTTTGCTACATAATATGCATCTTAAATTAAGTATTAATAAAATTACTACAAAGAAGTTGTTTTAATTATTGAATTGTAAAATAATATTTGGAATAATCATTGATGAGAGGAAAGAAACCGATTATTGCGTCAAATTACTAGCTGTGAGTAGATGTATATATGTATAAATATTGAGGTAATAAGATATGATGCAATTGGGGTTTCGGTCTGTAAATGAATGAACCTCAATTTTTGATAAGAACCTCAATGTTTCGTTATTTATTTATAACATCGTCAGGAGGCAATAGTTAGAAAAGTTTACGGAAAATGAAAATGTTTGAAGCTAAAATGCAAATAATTACTTAAACTAAAAAAAGTACATATAGGAAAAGATAAAATTTACAAGCAGGCTTGTCGATAAGATAAAATTGATTCTGCAAAATGTTACAATAAATGTTACGAAGTTGATTTGTGTCGGATTTAAAATTAATGGAATTGTGAGTTATTTAGGTATGTGTACCATTTTCAAAAATAAAGGTTTTGTGTACATAAACGCTTTCCAATTCGACAATCACTTTTATGTTGGACCAAACCACTCTGATTAAATCTAAATCAGAGTGGTTTGGTGTCTTGTCTTTAGTTTTAGCGTTGGTTTTAGGAAACATGGTACCAATTTTGTCTTTAGTAATTTTTGTAATGTTGAGTCCCTTCTAGGAAGGAAAGTTTCTGATATTTATAAAGGGCTATCAAAATTCACATTCATTCATTTACAGACCGAAAACCCAATTACATTATGTTTTATTCCATAACGAAGTCCGCTCGGTACTCTTTTTTCAATATTAATATTAAGCCGTAGTGTAGCCATTATCTTGGGTTAAATCGATCCCTTTACAGTTGACTGGCTTATTGCTGGTTATTATTGATCCGATTATTATCTCATCATGGCTAAACACTAGATTTAACAAAGCGCCCCCGTTTAATCAAATTTCCTTATTAATAATCCTGCACGAGTCGTAGTCGCCATTTACGTGAGTGTTATTCGCGTACGTGTTAATTTAACTTTTCTAATTTTATTTTGGGGCGTCTCGCTATTATTTTCGCCCGGTGGGAATTATTCATCTGTATATCTGCTGCGATCTTACTGATACTAAGTTCATCTTTTAATGGCCTTATACGTTAAAATGAAGAGATAAAGATGTGCGACGCTTGTATACTAATGTAATAAAGAAACACGTTCTCCTCGGAAACGTTACGAACGTAACGTAATACGATCAAATACTTAAGAGTCTTCACAATTTTATCGGCCTCGGTCAAGAATTTAAGCGGCGTTGGGCATTCGGAAAATGTAAGCTTTACGTCCACGACTCTAGAGATGGATTTTATAAATGCTGTTATTAATTTGAAAAATGATTACGGTTGATCATTATCTTCAATTACTAAAGAGGGAATGGCTCTTGTGCCGGCTAAACGTTGGTGATAAAATATATATTTCGTGGCGTTAGTTTTAATATCCTTCATTATTTTCTTTCACCCCTGCATTGGGTGATGTAGTTGTACATCTTACTTGTGTTAAGAATAAATATCTATCTACATATTTGTTTAAGATTTTAGAGCTGAAATAATCAAGCCCAAGTGATTATTTATATTGTTAAGATAAAATATATAACGTTAGTTCGTTGGATTTTGGCAGTTATGGCGGCAATTCTCATGTACGGGCATCAAATCAGTACTCCGTAGCCAATTGAGTCACTAGAGTCATGTCGATGTTAAAATGATTGTGATGCAAATTTACCGACTTCAAATTTTCTGACCTAAATAATTGTCAATTCTGACATTAAATTTGTAATTTGATAATTCATATTCAAATATTTTGTAGTTGGAGTATATTGCCGCCATGACTAATTTTGTGCAACATAAGATTCTATTTATTGGTATTCTAATAACAACAGAACAATCCCAATGGTTAATAAAATAAGGAGGACATTTTACAATAAGTATTGAATTAAGACCATAACAAAGGATGTATTTCTTCTTAGAATGGCCCTGTATTTTAAGCAAAAAATGTATAAAAAGTAAAGATTGATCTCAGTATGTGTTATAAACAGATAAAAGACAATTTCTCAGTCTTACCATGATTCATAAATTTCCACCATAACTGCAAAGGTCCAACGAACGAACTATAAATAAAATAAATAAAAATAAATAGTAAAATAAATATTAATATCAGATGGTACTTGAGTTGCACGAGGGGTGGCCTAGACTGTGTACTGCCTACGCTAAATGATATAGATGTTTCTGTTTAGATCGTCTTATACGCAAGTGCCATCAGATATGAATCGGACTATAGATATCGAGTGATTGCACTCGCACTGTGCATAAAGAGCCTAATGTGTCGGATAAGATAGGTGTTTCTACTATAGTCTATGTATTAGATAAAGTTGATGCAAATCACACATATTCGACAGCATCCTCCTTTCAGCAGTAAGAGAGTAGAGTAATGCATATTCTGTTTTCACAAACTGAAATATCCAGCCGTTTCTTTACTCTTTACTGAGCCTATCCGTCGACTTGATAACGGGAATCCACGTATTCCCGAAACACGTGTCATCCCGAATGAATTAATAATTCGTGCGGGAGGAGTAATCCCAACAGTGTATTTATTGTGCTGCCCCACAGTCCTTGCAATCTTTACAGAGTTCTTGAAGTTTGTCAGAAAAAGAAGAAGAGAATTGAATGAACATGTAGGAAGAGCGGACAATGACACACTGATCAAAATAGAGAGGGATTTGAGACCACGAGGAAAAGGAGAGCCGGGAAGACCACGATAAAGATGGATAGAAAGTTGAGCGACCACATCAACAGAAGAGAGAAACGCCTGAAGAGAATCAGATTCAGCCTACACAAAAGAAGAAGAAGAGAATGACAAATATCCAAATGCGCATTTGGTGTTAGGGAAATATATCGGATCGCTCCTAACCGCACAATAAATTGATTACCTCGGTACACGTGTTTCGGATGGATTCCCTTTGTTAAGATGAGGAGTGATCCGATATATTGTGCTTACTATACTTCCCCTCAGTCCGTTTAATCTTTGCCATATTTAGATTTACTCGTTGTAGTGGTAAAGGTATTTTGATTCCGTTCCGATATTTCTGGGTTTTTGGTTTTAGATACTAAAGTTTAGTGCGGTATTGCATGTGGTAGAACGGACCGCGAGGATAGAAGTCAGCTGGCTATAGGATTTACTGTGTAGAAACATGGAATGGACATAACTCCGTTAGTCGAAAAGACTCCACGCGAAAATAAAAATTTTGTGAACTGCTGTACTTCGTGTACGTATGTGAACTGGAGAGGACAGAGCAGGATAGAAAGTCTTGGCCCTGTTAGATAGGTGGTCTCCTTCCACACTGTATACAATCTCTAGTCTTCATCAAGAACAACATGGTGAATTAGTGTAACTTCTAACGCTCCTTAATTGCATTTTTAGCAAGACAATGTTGGTTCATCAGCGTATTTCGTATTTTCACAGCGTTTTATTTACCTCACAATACAGTTTCTGTTCATCTTTACATCTTTAGTTTTCCTTTTCTAACTTCGCTTTTGCTCTTTGCATTTTCTTCCTTTCTTTGTTAATTATTTATAGATACTCGTTTACTGTTTTTACTAACAATAAGTCCTTTTTGTGCTACTAACATTTCGTCTTCACTTGCAACTTATTCTGTTATTTTCTCCAGCTCTTTATAAATCCTACGTCGATACTTAACCACTAGAGATATATAATTGTTTCTCATCCGTAGAAAAATAATCACTGCTAGTAAGAGATTATGCTTGTACTTTATATATCATAGAATTGGTAATTATAATTTGGGATTTGGATTAGAATTATTAATTAATGTTAGTTAAGTTTAAACAGCAACATTTTTACTCTAATAACTTATACAAGTGTGTTTGGTGTTCATAAAATATTTTTGAAGAAGAAACTCCTACGTACATCTCGTATTTTATCATCATTACAGAGTGATTGCCAGTGAGAAAAAGGACTGGCAAAGAAAAAAAAACGGCGAGTATTTTATCTTGTTTTCCCAGTTCCGACTTTAAGTGTAATGTGTGTTAGATAAAGCTTAAAACATCCATTTGGAGCAGCACTCCGTATAACATTTACACAGAGCATTTGTAACCAGTTGATTGAGACGACAGTAAGAATTATGTTTTAAAAATAAAATAAACTAGGAGGAGTACTGCAAACAAGGTTTATTCTTTGATGACAAATATGTACAAACAAAGACATCCTTGGATTTGCTGCTGTTGTGGGGCTTAATAAAAACATTTATTTTTAAAACATAAACTGTGTCTATAGGTTCGTTCCAACCCCAGCATAAAACCGTACGTTTACCATACAGTACCTGCGCATTGCAAAAAGAGTGTTCCAACTTAAATTAGCATCGTATGCGGACACTAATCGTACGGTCAAAACAGTACACAGCTCTGAGTGTGTACCACTTGTACTCATATGCGCAGTTTACATTTTCCCTCTATTTGGAATATCCCGATCCAGATGACCACGTGCGCTTACTGCAAAACAATGGAGAACGAAATGAACGATTACAAATCCGTTCTAACCTCCGAAAGTTTGCTTATCGTGCATACAAACGGATGCACACAGCAGCTACATGAAACGATACATTACAATACACGTACAGTACGAAAATCGGGGTTGGAACAAAGCTTATGTATACTAGTAGTTAATTCTGCAATATGAACGCTAACTAATACAATAGAAATATTAATTTTAAACAACGCCTGATGTGATTAATGCTACAACAGACATAGCACCACCCGGAGTAAAATATAATTATCTACAGGTATGTGCTGGTATCAGCATACGTTTTGCGGATATTCAAACACACTTCTGGATATGTATGTACCTATGTGTATACGCAGGCAATATCTATCTGCAGCTAAACATAACGAAGATTTTTGTGTCCTGCTACCATTCACTGCATCAATTATCAGCTTCCTGTGTAGCAAGTGCATTTATCATAAAATTCCACTTCAGCAACACTTAACGACCTAACGGTATCGACAATAAACTACCTTTCGAATCCCTAAGGATTGAGTGTGTGCCGAATGTAACAAACTTAATGTTACGTTGAAGATAAATCTGTTTCTTATCTTTTAGTAACCAAAGCATTTGGATATTTCTTACTTAGGTACTGAATTACATAGTTCGAGAAACATTAGAAATATGATATAGTGAAATAAATCAATATGTTCAGCGACATTCGCAAATACAGTTCACAACATACATACACGAAGGAGCGTATATGGGGATGTGTGGTTTGCTTCTTAGCGATTATCCGGATATTTTCTCGAGTTGAGAGCAATATGCTGTCATAAACATTCTAACGATCTAGCATACAAGTGGGAGAACTTCGAACATTGTCTACGTCAGAGAGATAAAGCAAAGCAAGCATTGTAATACGTTTTCGTGGAAAGAGCTGCCTGCAGGTGAAATGTATATTCGATGTATCATTAAACAAAAACACGGTGTGTCTTTTTGAAATGAAATTTATTTTGTTTTTTACTAAATCCCTGAGTTTCATAAATTTCAATGTATTTACACATGTTCGTAGGTAGGATATTGAGAGCCTAAACCTCAACATCATTTACAGAGTTGTATTGTTTTTTTTCATATTATTTAAAACGAAATTTGTTATATATATATTTTTGAACGTGAACAAAATTATAAATAATATTGTCTGCGAGATGTTAAAGTTCGCGGATCATGTCAAGGTATTTTCCAGATGATTCTAATTTGGAAGAATCTACAGTGGAAATTATAATCAGTATATCTGTGGTATGCTATAGCTTCGAACCAATACGTCGTTCGCGTACCGTTCTTGTATTGTGTATGAGTTCATGCATCCATCACTACGCATACGTTTGTATTGCGCCCCTAGAGTTGTTGGAACGCTTATGTACTATTACGCATGCGCGCGACCGTACAGTACCCGGTTATCAGGCGTATTGGAACGAACCGTCCAAACTACTACTATATTTGCTCCTCCCTCTGTTTCGATATGGTTACGTGGTCACTACTTCCTCAACCAGAATTTCTATAGAACTTTATTTTTCTTTTCAACATGCTCTATATATTTTTGATCACTTCACCAGAAGCTTTGATTTTATCTAATTTCTTATTTAGTACTTCAATATTTTTTTGTTTCTTATTAACCAGTGAATAACATTTGGCTAAATCCTCGAAATGCTTTTGTATCTGTGTGTTGCTGTTTTATATGTTCCAAAGATCTTTAGAGTTTGTCGTTTGTTCCTTTCTCACATTCAACGACCTATGGCGTGGCGTATCTATTTCCCCTATTACTCAAGAGCTTGCCACTGCTCGGTTTTTCACATTCAAATCGTCGTAAAGTTTACCCAAATACTTCGATGCTTTATCGTTCGTGATTTGATCTTGAATGTTACGTAAAATATTGGATTCTAGGGCAACTTTTTCGTTCCCATCTTTTTAAACTCCTTCATTAATTGATGCATTTCGTTCATTTTAATGCGATTTTCATTTCCATGATGCATTTCATTGAACTTTGCTTCAGTCTCATTTATTTTAGCTTGCCATTTCATCATGATCCTCTCAAGGGTATTCCGTATATTTTCCTCGAGTTCTACTTGCGTTCAAAAGGTCGGCTTCGATACGGTTTCTGAGCGTTTGTTAAATTCTCGTGGCTCATTCCCCCTTGCGCAAGTTCTTTGCTTCTTTTCTCAATTTGTAAAGGTAGTTCTTGATTAACTTGATTGAAATGCTTGTCTATTAGATATAGCGATAATAATGCCACAGCCCATGGAAAACGCAACGATGTTCACTCTCGGCTACGTCGATATCTATCTTACTAAGCGCCACTATTTCAGCCATCTTTCATCATCTATTACTTGATACGTAACTGCATCTACATAGTCTTCAACTCAGCTTCCAAATTCCAAATTTCTGTCATCAATTTACACACTAACATAACCTAATGACGTTTCCTCTCCGCAACTTTGGTTTTATCCTTCTTGGTCTTCTTAAATATTCCTTGATTGCCTTTAAGTTTGCTCTCCACATTTTTTTCACAGCTCGTTTGTTGCACAAGGAGATTGGCGGAATCCAATTCTTTCCTTAATTCAATTTCTTGTTCAAATAATTTATTACGTTTCCTTCGATGCTTTTCCAGCGAATATTGATAATATTTGAATTTGAATTCGAATTCCTAAACACCTTAACTACCCTTGTAGGGTTTAAATGAAATGTGCTCTACCCATTCGACGATAATCACTTTATTCTTAACTAAGCTTTTAAAATTTCTGATTTGATGTTGTTTTTAAACTTCTTTTTCCATCTTCTGGTAACGCACCAATTATTGCGTTGCATAATTACTGCTAAATGGTGGGAGCATACAGGCTAATGTACACAGGTAGATGGAAACCTGGGAATAGCCTAGGACATACCAAAATGACAAGGGTTGTTGAAAATCTGGTGTTAGATATGAGCTGCGACTCAATGATTCCTAAACCTTTCTGCAACAAACCTTCCGAGTCATGATAGACTGTGAGGGATGGAAAGGAAGGCTGAAACGAATATCGCAGCAGAACAGAATGCGGCACACAGACGGATCGAAAACGAGCACAGGTTCGAGGGCAAGGATATACGGAGCAATCCGGAACGAAGGCTACGCGTAGCCCTGGGAAAGCACGCCTCCGAGCTTCAAACTGAAATCTGCGCAATACAAATCTGTGCTAGAGAGTCTCTGCAACAGGGACCACAAAGTAAACCGCTCTACATTCTCACGGACAGTTAAGCTGTTTTAAAGGCATTAGCATCTTATCGAATATCTTCCAGGCTGATATGGATTGTCTATAAGACCTTCAAAACTTGGCGAAACACAATACAGTCAAACTGAGGTGGGTGCCGGAAAAGGGGGGGGGGGATTGCAGTCAATGACCAGGCGAACCCGCTAGGAAAGAAGGGTTTAGAAATGCCCTTAATTGGACCTGCGCAAGCTCTCGGCATCACAAAAACTGCTGCGCGTGGTGCGGTAACTGAGTGGGTGATTGAATAACACCAGAAACACTGGCACCATGTAGCAGGACAGAAACACAGCAAACAGATGATGAGCAAACTATCACAACATTTGGAAGCTGCCGTACTGCCCGTACTGATGACGTGTCGACCTACTGGACACGGCAACCTAACGAAAGCATCTACACAGAATGGGAGTCTACAGGGAGGAACCTCTGTGTAGATTATGCAATGAAGCCCCCGGAAAAACGCCCTGTCAGGTGCAATAGACACACTGTGGGGCATACCGAAAAAGGATTTGACGCACACACTACCAAACCTTGTCATGGGGTAGATCATAGAATGGTCAATTTCGTAATGTTATTTGTAAATTTTAGTTCATGTTAGACAGTCATTAATTTATTAGTAGGAGACAGTAGAGGAATTATTTGACAATGCAAATAATTAGCAAAATATATGTTTTGCCGAAATAACCATATACTTTATCAAACAACCTAACATTACATTGAATTTGCGACTCCATTATACGTTTTTGTGCTAATTACATTAATTCAGTAATTTATGAGGTAAAACATTGGGCTCGATATTAACACACGAACATAGATGCCACATTTTGTATTGATAATATTTCACCAGCATTTTGTTGAATATATGATATAATCTAAGTGCATGTTATTCGTTCCTTTGTGTACGAATTACACAGTGTTAACTGATATTCTTGTGAACTTCTTGTGTGTGTTTGCAGACTTATTGATGCTCTACCAAATTTTTCTAATATGTACATACATATTTACATGCAAATTTTTTCAACACAATAATATTGCATACAAAGTTTTATCAGAAGATAAACGCTATCACATTTAATAAATCTCGGCTGAAATATAGACTAGCCTATTATCGTTTATCAAGGCATCTGTTTGAAGGCAAAATCTTCCGAGTCCTTGGAAAAACCCGACAATCACCCAACAGAGAGATCGCTGACACCTATGTAGTTACACCTGTAACCAGTCGCAAGCTCCTGCAAAAGTCAATAAATGATTGGGGATTGGTTTTGGTTAGAGATTGATCACCTGTAATGACGTCACGATTTGTGACTGTCGACGCTCTCGCGACGGCGATTTTTCTCTTCGCTTTACCGTCTTTTATACAGAGGTCGCGTCGTATAAAGATGAAAACAATTTTAACGATAGTTATTGATTACGATGGGTAGCGATGCCATTATTCTCTTCGTTCTTTTTACCCGTGGTTCTGTTAGTGGAAGGTTTCGAGGAACCATAATCAATTCAGATCACGCGTTGTACAGTTGCCGGGCGATATACCTGTTAGCACAAATCTTACGCCGCGCTCTAGGGAACAAAAGCTTCAGTAATCTGAAAGTATACTGGGCATTAATTTTTATTGAATTTGCCGACGATTGATTTTTTTCACAGCATTTACCCGTAATATTACATTAGTGTCAGAACGATTTCGCTTTCCTTCTTTCCTCTTTTTTCAAGGATTATTTGTAGTAAATAACTCTCAAGTATTCCGCTCTCTTTATTCGGAAAAAGTTGTTTACTTATGCAAATATTGTAATTGTAACCATTTATATTGAGTTTACATTCTGCAAAACACAATTAAGTAATTCTCGTGTTGCATTTAAATTAATATTACCATAAAATTTAAAGAAAGGGCTTGATATAAAACATTATCAATTTTTTGGAATATAGGGAAGGTTGTTGCTGCTGTAGATACTTAGTTTAGAAATGAATTGTGATCGTTGCAACTACTTGAAAATAAATCTTCACAAAACAACTCATTTGTACAGAGAAAAAACCTTGAACAGATTTTGAAACATTTAAACTTTCTTGATTAACTTTTCTTAGCTGGTTACACAAATGTTTTCAAAATATAGCATCGATTTTGTAATTGTAAATGATGCCACTGATGAACACCAAGTATAGGATGGAAATCTGACAAATTGTTTCATTCTTAAGTAACTTCTACGGTTTTGAAGCCTAGCTATTTAAGAGATGCGATGCTAAAGTATTGCTTAAGTACATGGAAATGCATATCTGTCATTGCCTTACTAGGTTGCTAAAAGTTAGCATAAATATCAAAAAGCATATGTATTTGTAATTCTAATTAGCTTCCTAAACACTTATCTGGTGTTAGCGATAGCAGTGCAAAATAAGCTTGTTGACATTGATAGAATGTTATTAATATACAGTATCGGGAAATCCACACACCACAAATTGATGAGAGATGACATGCTCTCGAAACATATGTTCCGAATTTTATTAAATCAATTTGTGGTGTCTGGATTTTCCCATACTGTGTAATAGTGATACCAGCCCACAGTCCTCGGATTTCTTTCATAGAATGTTATTCACTATATACTGAGATGGCTAAATACCATAAAATAGGTTCCTTTCATTTATTGCTTTAGGGGTGATGCAAAACTTCATAACTCTTCATTGAACCGTTGCGTTTCTTAAAACCTGTTCAATAAAGAACGGCATAAAGAAAAGCAAGGAATAGCTTTTAAAGCTATTTTTCTGTATATACGAGGGATGTCCGGTTACTATGGTACATTTGTGAATTACAGACAGACTACTTTATTTATAGATATCAAACATACACTAAGTAAAGGCGTGAACTGTTAGCTATTTTTCAACATAATCGCCGCCAATGTTAAGGCACGTATCCCCAGCGAGGCGCAAGCTTCCGTAAACCCTCTTAGTAAAAGGTGCGATCCTAATTTGTAAAATACTGCCGTACTTCCTTTTGAATTTGCAACTTGCCGATTTCATCCCAAGTATATTTTGTAAATAAAATAAATTATCCGTGCGAATTGGGGGTAGCAAGGCCATCTAGCGGTGGATAGATTGGCGCGACGCAACGGTCGATAACGATGGGTTATCTGATATCGGACAGAAATCGATAAATCAAATAAAATCTAGGATTGGCGTTGTATACGGATTGGTAGTCAAATCCGTTCCTTTTAAGCCTTCAAGTGTTCGAAGTAAGACGTGTTATCGGATTTTTATGGAACATTAGTTTTGGAAGTAAACTTCGTGGAAATATTTATGGGAAATCCATCCTGTAATACAGGGATATAAATCCGTTAATAAATGTACGTTCGATTGGGGAACGTTCACGATATTTTCGTGGATTAATTGACTGATACGTGAAGCAAATAAGCGAAAAGCCCTCACCACCAAGGTAATAATTGCTAATCCTTCCTAATTCTCTTTATTTTATTTTGTTGATGACACGTGGTAATACCAAAATGTATTTTAGGGCTTTTTTTCCTTTTTCTTTTCCCTATATTGGGTTATCTTATTATCTATATATAAATTAAGGGGACAATCCTTCATTTCTGGGAATTTTACCGACCACCCTCGGGACTTCCAGGAGGAGTTCCACACCAGCCAGCTAGTGGGACGCGGTCTGCTGGACATAGAGTGGTCGATACCTTCTGTCGGAGGCCGGTTAGCCCAGATCGGAAGTACGGAGTCACCGAACAGGTCGGACCTTTTCTTTGTATCAATTGGCACTCATCGGAAGTTTCTTGAACATTCATATATATATCTTTTTTTTTTATTGGTAACTATTTAATTTTAACTTTGATAACTTTGATAACTTAACGGCCTTCAGCCACTCTGTATGCTAGTATAAAGTTGAGTGATCACCCATCTATTTATTCTATGGTTTTAAGGAGTTTCACTCCGGCAATACCAATGTTAACGTTAACTTAAATTAATATCGCAACCTTTTACTTGATCTTTTCGTTTATATAATCAAATCAATACATTCTACTTATACACCAGAGTTGTCTTACTTAATTGAACTGGTAAGAAATATTCACTCGCGACGATATTCACTCGCGTTCCTCCGTACAACGTTTCCTAACGGAGGTGGCGCCAACCCTTTTAACCCCGCCGCCTTCACTGAGCTGGTAGGAGCGACCCCGAGTAGGGTGGATATCATTGGGGGAGAGGGGGGGGGTTATTGTACCTTTCGGTTTGTGGCGTCCTTGGTTCTAACACCTGTGGTGGTCGTTAGAATATCCTTAAAAAAATCTTAAGATCGTCCACATAAGCAGCACTTTACAATCCATCAATAATAAATGATCATTTAAATAAACATTAAATGGTAAAGGTCCTAAACGTGAACCTTGTGGAACCCTAGAGCTTGCTATAAAAGAAGTTGACTTGAAACCATTATAAGCAACGTAGCAAACACTACTGTTTAAGTATTATTCCGGAAAACTGGTAAGCTGAGGCGTAAAGCCGATATTTGAAAGTCACACAAGTAATATTGCACCTTGCACAAGTAATATTGCACCTTTTTTAAATACCGGAATAACTTTAGCGATATTCCACAAATCTGGAGAAGCTAAATTAATTAAATTAGCGGCGTGGAGAAGATGGAGGCGCAATCGCGCACTAAAAATCTAGGCAGCTCATCGTGACCAGATGTCATGTCGTTTTTTATTTTACTAATATGCCGGTATACGAGGTGTCTATATTAAGTAATGAGACTGACAACGTAGCGTTTGATGTGGCAACACGGGAGCACGGGACATGGAGGGGCGACAAGTGGACGTTGTAAAACGCGTTCAGTGCAAGTTTGAACTCGATTTGGTTGTCCGATGTCGTTTTTTCCGTGAACCCGGTTTTCGTAGTGCATTCTACAAATGAAAGACATTAATTTCGAGCAACGGTGTGCTACCAGGTTTTGCTTCAGACTTGGGCAAGTGCAACAGAAACTGACGTTATGATATTTAACTTTTGCAAAACTTCAGTAGGCCTACGGAGACAATGTTTTGTCAAAAGCTCAGGTTTTTCGTTGGTTTAAGGCATTTTCAGAAGGAAGAGAGTCGGTGGGAGATGAACCACGCACCAGAAGGCCTTCAACTGCAAAGAATCGATGGTAATGTCGACAAAATCCGCGATCTTGTGCGCTTAGATCGTCGGTTGACGGTCAGAATGATCGGGGAATAGTTGAATTTATCTCAAACCACCGTTCATCCAGTTTTGACCCATGAATTGGTAATGAGAAAGATCTGCTCGAAAATGGTTCCAAAATACCTTTCGCAGGAATAAAAGAACATCAGGGGAGAAAGGTGCCTTGACATTTTGAAATCGATTGAAAATAATGAAAGTTTTTTGGAACGTGTCATTACTGGTGTTGAGAGTTGGGTGTTCGAGTACGATCCGGAAACAAAACGCCATAGCATGAAGTGGCACATTTCAGGCTATCCAAAGCACGAGAAGGCAAGAATGAGGAAATCAAAGATCAAGAGCATGCTGACTTGTTTCTTTGATAGCCAGGGAATCGTTCATAATGAGTTCGTGCCCCAAGGTCTGACAGTTAATCAACATCTTTACCGAGAAGGTTCTCGAAAGGCTCGAAAGGGTCATGCGAGACCAAACATCAAGAACGATTGGATCCTGCATCATGACAATGCGTCTTGTCACACAGCGCTTTCCATAAACGGATTTTTGGCCAGTAAAAATATGTCTGTGGCTCCTCAGCCTCCTTATTCACCCGACTTGAGTCCTTGTGACTTTTGCCTCTTTTCAAGATTGAAAACTCATGAAGGGACATCATTTGGGACACTCGAAAACATTCAAACGGCTGTAACCAACCAGCTAAAGGCGATTCCAATATCCGAGCGCAAGCACTGCTATGAGGAATGGAAGAACCATCTCCAACACTGTGTGGTCTTCCAAGGGAGTTATTTTGAGGGAGACAACGTTCAATTGTAATTATATTCAAATAAAAATATTTACAAAATATCAGTCTCATTACTTAATTTACACACCTCGTACATTATCTGAGGTGATCATGGACAATAATAGCGGCGAAGTACCCATATCCAGGGAAGTTTGTGGTGGCGGAGCCGACCTTGTGGTTTGATACACACTCGAAAAACCTCCGCTAAGGAATTGACTATTTCAGATGGTTTATCAAGAGTGACGTTATGATATTTAATACTGCAGGTATAGGATACGGTGGCTTAAAATAAATTTAAGTTAAAAATACCCCTTGCCAATTTATTGAGTAAAGAACTCTGTATACGTATTTCGGCAACTAAGTTGCCATCCTCAGCAGAAAACCACAAAGGAAAATAATGTCAGACGTAGCACTCCGAGAACAATCCTGCTCCTAGACCGCCACTATCCACATTGCTGTATAGATGTACCACAGATGTAACCACCAAATTATGTGCGCAGTGTTGCAGTACCTTAGATTTGGGCCGGCAGCTGTTAACATGGTTGTGAACTACCTCGCTGGCCGCTCTCAATATGTAAAGCTGCAACATGATCAAAGTGAATTGCGCAGTGTTGTCTGCGGGGTGCCCCAGGGTTCTGTCTTGGGACCACTCCTTTTTACACTATACACGTCGAATATACATTCTTCAGTTAAATTTTGTAAATTACATAGTTACGCGGACGACACGCAGATTTATCATTCGTTCCAATTAAGTAACGTTCATGAAGCGTCCGGGAATATCAATGAGGATCTCACTTCCATAGCTCGGTTTGCTGAATCACATTTCTTAAAAATAAATCCGGAGAAGTCCTCCGTTATCTCATTTAGTAGGCCAAAGCATCGCCAAACAATTATTAATGGGCATAATATCCATATTGGTAATCAAGTAATACCTATCGTTGATAGCAAAAGGAATCTGGGGTTGCAGCTCGATTGTAGCTTCAGATTCAAGGAGCACACAGCTACCGTCATACGCAGGACATTTCCGGTGTTGAAGTTGTTGTACAATGCGAAGTCACTCCTTAATACGAAAACTAAAATTTTATTCACTATTCACTGGTGCTTCCACAGTTTAATTATACAGACGTTGTCTATCACCATTGTATTGATACAGTAACTTCACGAGTAATACAAACTATACAGAATCCTTGTATCAGATTGATATATGGCTTGAGACGATACCAACCTGTGTCTCCTAAATTGAGAACACTTAATTGATTGAACATGGCAAATCGACGTAAGCTTCACTGTCTTATCCTCTACCATAAGGTGTTAGTGAATAAAACACCCCCGTATCTTTATTCAAAGATTACGTTTGGATGTGATGTCCACAATTTAAATGTTCGATTTAAAGACCTCCTTACTCCACCAATTCATAACACGGCATTCTTTGAAAGAGGGTTTTCTTATGATGTTGTTAAAGAATACAATAGGTTTGTTCGGACCTTCAGTTTGAGAACCGTTCTGGAATTTGAAATTCTAGCACTAGTGCGCATGACAGTTCAAA
>JARFOC010001312.1:79572-106340 GCA_031763485.1 Osmoderma eremita
TCCTACTATGTACATGGCGCAAGCTACAGCGTTTGCCAACGCAAATATGATTCCTATAGATCCGCCAAATTCTGGTCTCAAACTTCTTGAAATCATGTAATAGGTACCGCCTAAAATTCCAGTGTTAAGTACCCAAGCACTCATGTAACATTATGGGTTATTTAACCTCCTTTTATAACACCGTTCGTACTTATGGCGGACATGGATAGAGCTGTTATAGCAGTGACTGCTGTTGTTGTTAAAATAAGTAACATTGCCTGTCCTAAAAAAATAATATTAATACCATTCGTGGATCTTAGAAGACGGTTGCTTACCAACTCCAGCTTGTGCTACCACCCATGAGAGTCGCAAAAATAACATAACACCCCATATGTTTAGGAGGCATCTTATCAAAACACCTTGAATCCAACCGAATTTCAAAATACCCTCAGCAGTAACGTTACGATTTGAAGTGTGGGACGGAGTTTGTATCTGAAATCATATTTTCAATGATGATTTTAAAAGCTAATTGTATTATAGATGTATGCAATAAATATGTAATAAATAAGTTTTGGAGGATGTATTATAAATAATTATTAGAAGTAAATCAAAAATAATGGAAGTAACCGCATTGCATAACTCCCTAGGTTTGTAAGAAAGCGTGCGGTTAAGTAAACCTTGGATGAAGAAATTCCATGAACATTTTATATACCGATCCTTAGTAAAGGCATTCAAATTTTCTTGTTTTCGTAATGTTAAGTAACACATTGCACCAATGTATACATGAAATCTCATTTCTCTAAAAAAACATATTAGGAATACTAGATGGTGGAATGAGCAAGTGAAAATAGCAATCAAACAGAAGAAGACCGCGTGGAAAAAGTACCTGCAAACAAAAATTCAGAGAACAAAACGGAATATATTGACAGAAGAAACATAGCTAAGAAAATCGTAGAAGCTCAAAAGATGAAAAGCTGGGAAGAATTCGGAAAAGAGCTAGATGAACTATCTACTAAAAGTAAGACACCTTTGGGGAGTAGTTAAGAAATTAAGGGGAAATAGAAGACAAGAAATCAGGGGTATTAAAGATAAAAATAAAGTATTAAAAACGGAAATCAAGGAAGTACTTGAAACTTGGGCGGACTTTTATGCAGAAAAAGTTCACGGAAAATAGAAACCAACGGGACATACAAACGGGGGAAGAAAATGAAGTGATAGTAGAATATGTTGAAGAAGAAGGCGTAAAAGTAGAGGAAGTGGAGGAGGTAATTAAAACGCTGAAATTAGGTAAAGCATGTGGAGAAGATCAAATAGAGGCAGAGATGATCAAATTCATGGGACCGACAGGTAGAGAATAGTTGGTGGACATATCAAAAAAAGCATGGAAGGAAGAACGAATACCGGAGGATTGGGAAAATAATATAATAATTCTAATATATACAAAAGGAGAATATACATTATGTGAGAATTACAGAGCTATTTGTCTGTCATCGATTGCATTTAAAATGTACGCAAAGATACTACAGAAGAAACTCCTAAAGTGTATTGGACACAATTTAGCAGATGAACAAGCGGCATACAGACAAGGAAAGCAAACAACAGATAATATTCACATAATCAGAAGTATATTAGAAAGGGCAATAGAAAGAGGAAAGGAGGTATTTGTGGTTTTCATAGATCTGAAAGCAGCATTTGACACTATCAACAGAGCTCATGTATGGAACTACCTAAGAGAACTACAGACACCGGAAAAAATTCATTAGAACTATAAAAAGTGCATACCTGAATGTAAAAATGAATGAAAAGTACAAATGAACGGAGAGACGTCCAGTATATTTAAGATGACAGCAGGAATTAAGCGCACCTCTATTTATAACATTAATGAATAAAATATTAAATACTACTAAAACAAGTCTCAGTATTTACAGACACATATAGGATACTGCCATCTAACACCAATAAAAATAGAGAGTTTATTATATGCGAACGACATTGTCCTAATAGCAGATACATATGCGAAAGTAAAAGGACTAGTAGGAATAATGATAAATTCGAAGAAAAAAAAATGATGATAATAAACGACAAACATAACGAAGAGATGAGAAAGTTAGAAGTAGGCGGAGACACTATTGAAATAGTAACTACATTTGAATACTTGAGTTCAGTAATAACAAAGGATGGAATAATAGAAACGGACATAGCACATAGAATACAGAAGACAAAAATATCTATTATGCAATTAACAAAACAATATTAGGCAAAACAGAAATTGATAAACAAGTAAAATTAATGATATACAACACAATAGCGAGACCCACATTAACGTATGCAAGTGAAACGGCAAACAAAAAACATGAAGGTAAATTGAATGCGACGGAAATGAAATTCTTAAAGAAAATCGAGGGAACAACAAGATATGATAGAATACCAAATGAAAGAATAAGGGAATCGCTGAAGCAAGAGGGAATAGAGGAATTTATAGAGAGGGAACAACTGCGATGGTTCGGCCACCTAATAAGAAAGGAAAGTGACACAGTGTGTTAAGAAAGTTAACGGAATCAGAAGGGGAGAACGGAAGAAGAAGAGGGCGAACTAGAAAAAAGTGGATCCAGAAAATTGAGGAAATGGGAATGAGGAGAGGCAAATCGTTGGCGGGGACGGAAAGGCTCGCGAAGAATCTGGAAGCATGGAAGAACTGGACCCGCAATCCGGCAGCCTAATGGGGTATAAGGATAAGGAAAGAAGAAGAAAAATCTCATTTCTGTCAAATAATGTAATAAGGTAACCAAGTAAGTTCGTGCGGTTTTTGTATAGTGTTCCCCTAACATCTCGCCATGCGATTACCACTTTTTGTTTGCCGCTTGACAACTGTATGAAGCATAGACGGTTCAAAACTCGAGTGGATGTAATAAATGCAGTTCCTCAATTTTTTCATTCAAAATCCATAGAGTTCTACAATACCGGTATACAAAACTTGGTGTCACGTTGGCAAAAAGTCATTGAGTCTGATGGTAATTACTTCGATGAATAATAGTGTATTATTGTTTCTTAATAAATATTTATATTTTACCATCAAAAACCGCAAGAACCTATTTCGTTACTTGATAGCAACAACTGCATAATGGTACCTAATGCTAATGACTGACTGGTTTAAAACTTCTTGCAAAGGCGCTCGAGCACATTATTGATATTTAGTTCATGTTTGACTGTTTCTTAAATATGTCAATATTTAACAGCTTAAATCCATCCCGAAGTTGTAAGTTGCGGCATTTAACTGAGATGACAGGGTGGAGGATATAAGGTTGCTAGCCTACTTGCACAGTGACTTCTTAGTCTTAGTTAAGGGAACGGCGAAGTGTCCAGCCCGGACGGCTAACACCTCCCCCAAAGGCATAAGCCGTAAACCGCGAAACGAAATTCGATATGCAGGTTGTTTCTGGACAAAGTTTCGTTTTTCGAGATCGTAACATTATTTTATTTGGCGTTGGCAAACGGACTGAGATTTCTTTTGTTGTAATGTAATTTTATTTTAGGAACCGCGATATTCTTCTCTTACGATCTCCTTTGTAGGCGATATAAAGAAAATGTTTCCTCGGCGTAAATTTGTTTCGTACGATGAAATTTTCAAGTTTAAAACAGACATTGTGAATAAATAAATAGCTCTGCCGCACTGAAGAGGCTGTGTTCCTCAGTGATTATAGTACAAAATGAAATAAAAGAAGGTAGACTGATTACCTTGCCAAATGACTGTTATCCTCGAAGGAATTAATGTTGCAATTCTAGGGCTATAAACGAACATGTAAGTTCACAATGTCATTGTGTGCATATGCAGAGGATTGCGTACCATAGCATGCTTATAAGCAAACATTTGTAAAGAAAATATAAATACGTACATTGAAAGAGCGGCAGTAAATTTACATTTTACTTCAATCTTGGTGTACTCCTCTGTATTTAAGCATACCTATTTATGTGTTTATCCCATATCGTAACGTTCATGTCTTATAAAATGTCAATATTCCAGATATTTTATAAGGTTTCAAGAAAACAATGTAGAAAATAAAAATGTGCCCACGCAAACCTAAATTTATGTTTTGTACACCGAATATACACGTATGGTCACATCGGAACGGAGATTTCTTTGTGAATGGCAACCACGCATTCGAGTCTCACTGACAACGAGAGATATCCAGTCGCAGTGTATCATAAATCTAGCAGGGGCGCGCACGCATGTCCGCTCAATCATGTAAAACTGCTACAAAATGAATATATGAAACTATACTTTTTACTCTAATCTGAGAGTACAGATTACGGTAAAAAGTATAGTTTCTTATATTCATTTTCTAGCTGTCATGCGATGCAGAAAAACGAAAAAGTAATTCTAAGAACTAATACGCAGTATCGGGAAATCCGCACCACACAAATTGATTTAATAAAATTCGGAACATATGTTTCAAGAGCACGTCGGCTATCATTGTCAACCACTTCCCGAATAAACGCAAGTCATATCTAACATGCACGTTTAAAAAAGGAAATATATACATGTATCTCTACTTATGACATATGTTTCAAGAGCATATCGGCTCTCATTGTCATGGTCGATAATAATAACTTCCTTTTACGAAGTACGTATACAGAGTTCTTTACTCAACAAGGTGGTAAGGGGTATTTTTAACTTGAATTTATTTTAAGCCACCGTATCCTATACGTAACCTACATTTATAAGGTCATTAACGAGATTACGCGCACTATGAAATCCCTCTGCAAACAGCAGAGGTAGTCGAACGTCTTGGCAGCAATCATTGTAGCAATTGGGCGATCTCTTGTCTCTAAGCTTCTAAACTATTCAAAGATGACATTCAAATTTGTATGGATCTATACCAAGTTATTGAAGATACAAGAATGAGACTAAATGAAAAAACAGACTAGAATTGAATAAAACATTTTAATTACGTGTCAAAATTCGTAGGGTCACAAGCGGATTACGACCCTGACGAAGTTGGCAAGACCATGTATTCACGCTGAAACAAATAATAGAGAAAAGATAAAGTCAAAATAATTCTTACAGCTCGAAAAGTCATTCGGCAGAGTACTTAGAAATAAAGCATGAATAAGTGTAGAAAAGAAAGGAGTAAACAAGAAAATAATAAGAATAATACAAAAGAATTCGGGAAGCGGTTGACAATGAGAGCCGACGTGTTCTTGAAACATATGTCCCGAATTTTATTAAATCAATTTGTGTGGTGTGGATTTACCCATACTGCGTATTAGTGATACCAGCCCACAGTCATTGCAATTCTTTCACTAATTCTAAGTAGGGAGATAAACAACGATTCTTATTAAATTAAACAAAGGAAAAATAAATAAACTTTACAATTATACAAAAGAAATTGAAATTTTAACAAAGTTACCTTATCGAGGGGTTGAAAATACCCCCATCCGCGGTCCAACAATAGCCGGGCCTATCGTAAAACTCCCGCCTCACTGCCTCGAGATTTCTAGGGGTTATTGTCGCAAAAATTCTTAATAGTTCTACTTGCAACTGTTGGAAACTCGCTATTGTTGCAAAACTGTAAAGGTTCTGTTTGACATAACCCCAGAGCAAAAATGGCAGGGATTAAGGTCGGATAATCGCGGGGATTTTATCGTACCTTTCCCTGCGCACAAGGTTTTTCGAAAAGTACAGCGATTGGCTAGAAGGCATATTAAAAGTAGGCTTGCCTTTTGTAAACTCTTCGCATGATTGTGTAGAAAACAAAGGGCGAAGGCCGGAAAAAAGCTTTTGAGGATTGTTGCCCACGAGCTCAATCGTATAAAGTCAAAATGAGAGAAACGCACTCTCAATCCCTAATTGATGCTGCCTCATCACTGCATGGTACATTTGCATCTACGTTCGATGCAGTATCAATATGAGGTAATTCGAAAAGCCTCCACGGCCATCGGATACAACATACTAACCGGAAAATGTTACCCCGAAAACTATTTAATTACAGACTCATCAGCGGAACACCACTTGAATAACACTGTTGTTGTGTTATTAAAGTGGTGTTCTGTGTGGTGCAAATCTCCCAGAGTGCGACGTCCAACATTATCTTCCTTCGTAGTTTCTGCTGAGGATGGCAACTTAGTTGCCGAAATACGTATCCAGGAGTTCTTCACTCATCGAGGTGGTAAGGGTATTTTTTATTTTTTACTATTTTGTTATTATACAAGAGAAGAACCGCATTGGGGAACAAATTAAACAACTACATGAAACCACAGTACATTTCAGTGAAAACGTTGGCGTGGTAAAGGTTCACCATCAATTAAATTTCACCATGCGAGGGTTGCCCAAACCGTGACAGGGGCATAACCTCTTCAAGTAGCTGTGTAGTTTGTAGTGCAACTCCTTCCGAAATGATATTATATGATATATCCGATATTTCAAAAATCGAAAGAAAGCAATGTTATAAAAACGCCTTGTCTCCATTACATGCACGAATCCGGTTTATGCAGTACGTTTTACATCTAGGTTATAACTTAGATTTCAAAGCTTGGAGAACCACTAGGGATACTCGACTGTTGAAAGAAGAAAGAAAAAAAAAGTATCCAATCACAATTCAAGGACCAGTTGGGGTTATATGTTGATACTGTCCGACAAGGTACAGAAACAACTAATAGTAGAAACACATCAAGACGTTTTTTTCAATAACTCACCTGTAGTAGCAGACATCACAGGAATTGATAGAAATTTAATAGAAAGGTTGGCTGTAATTTTAGAGGTACTCAACTGTGACTGTGACATTGAAAATTTGTTAATTATGTAAGACAAACAGCATATGTTGTCCTACGCATCGGTTCCCTTTACAAACAGGCACAAGAAAGTCGAAATAAGGACTATAAGTATTTCAGGACCCACCACAGCAGAAAAACATCTCGCATAGAAACAAATGCAGACGATATCTTCAGATCCTTACATATCTTACTTGAGACCAGAACCAAAAGTTAAGAGCCTTCCACTTAGTGATCCAGCAAAATATTTGTTGAAATGAGTGCAAGTACAATTTTTGTGTGTCTGTGTAAGATAATCTTTGTTGAATAGTTTATTTTTATTTTTCTAAATAGTTTGAGAACCATATTGGTTGTTGAAGGTATATTTATATTTTAGGTTAATTACATTTTATCAGTTTATTTTTATTATTTTTGCTTGGATTAGTTATTTTTAGTTTTTGGTTATCTTTAATAATAAATCAAATTTGTTACTTTCTCAATTACTAATATTGTAGTGATGGGTATTATTTGTAGATTCATATATGTATGTATATAAATATGGATGCAAGTATGCCAGATCACGTTCCGTACAATATATCTCGCATCCCGGTGTGAGCTGAGCATACGTGTATAACCCGTAGTTTCGAATCATAGGAGGTACAAACCAAATACATGAAGACGTATCTTATTTGCACACTTTTGTATGTTGTCGCAACACTGATATAAAGACAACCTGCAAAAAAACGCAACAATAGCTGACATTGGCTCCCTTAGTGTCAACGAAGTTGCACAGAATGACGTATTTTTGATATTTATCATATTTCTACCTTCAAGTAAACATTTTAACCATGTTTAACTAACACTGTTAAAAAAAAACAACAAAGAATTGAATGTATGTACAAGTACGCAGCATATGTATGTTTAGTATGCTATGCTAATGAATATATCAAATATATTGATAAACTATATTATTAATAAATATATTTGATAAGTTTATTAATAAAATTACCAAACAAACATTTATTATTTATGTTGTAAGGGCGCATAACTGAACCGTAAAACGCACAGATTTCGTGAATAACATCTTATCGACAGTACAGCTTGTTAAAACAAGATCCCGAAATGACAACATTGAGCGGTTCTTCAAAGAGATTTTGCTAATGTGAACGTAATGAACGCTAAAATGATTACATAATGTGCATATATTAACGAATGTTTCGTAAGTAAAATGTAATGTAAAAATAAAATTACCAACATGTAATAATTGCCCTTGTTAGCAAGATTGAAATATTTCCTGGAAACATTATCACATATAATTACAATTTGGCTGATGAACTTCGGTATTAAATCAATTAAGTATGCGTAAATAGATCCATCTGCGCTCAATATAAAGTGATTAATATAAACAAATAATTAATAATTATATATCCGGTAGTTTATTTTCTATTTGATCTTTGTAAGTTATGAAAAGAGAGATACTAGCGGTAAAGTTATAACAGGATATTTTTATTTTCAAACTGTCATCGTTCATAAATCTTGTTGTAGTAATACGTATTGTGGCGAATGATGCAATAGTTGATTGTTCTTATACGAATGGCGAAAGCTTTGCTATGTTGTATGTTCAACTCACTAATTTCTTGTTAGATTTCCCCGGCATCAGAACAAATATCAATAGCTTTTTCTCAATAAATAAATTGACGACAAAATGGGCGAAATTTGGCTTATAGAATATTATGTATGTAAGCCATAGTTTATAAACGGGTTCGTAAACCACGAGGTATGTAAATTAAGTAATGAGACTGATATTTTGAAATATTTTTATTTGAATATAATTACAACGTTGTCTCCCTCAAAATAACTCCCTTGTGAAGCCCTACAGCGTTGGAGACGGTTCTTCCATTCCTCATAGCATTTAGCCGGTCGGTTACAGCCGTTTGAATGTTTTCGAGTGTCCCAAGATGATGTCCCTTCAGATGAATTTTCAACCTTGGAAAGAAGAAAAAGTCACAAGGACTCAAGTCAGGTGAATAAGGAGGCTAGGAGCCACAGAAATGTTTTTACTGGCCAAAAGACCGTTTATGGAAATTGCTGTGTGACAAGGGGCATTATCATGATGCAGGATCCAATCGTCTTGATGTTTGGTCTCACGCGCATGACCCTTTTTCGAAGTCTTTCGAGAACCTCTCGGTAAGAATGTTGATTAACTGTCTGACCTTGAGACACGAACTCTTTGTGAACGATTCCCTGGCTATCAAGGAAACAAATCAGAACGCTCTTGATCTTGGATTTGCTCATTCTTACTTGCTTGGGTTTTAGAGAGCCTTAAGTGTGCCGTTTTGTATTCGAACACCCAACTCTCCTCACCAGTAATGACACGTTCGAAAAAAATTTCATTATTTTTAATCGATTTCAAAAAGTGAAGACACCTTTCCCTCCTGATGTCCTCTTGTTCGTGCGAAAGGTTTTTTGGACCCATTTTCGAACAGATCTTTCTCATTACCAATTCATTGGTCAAAACTTGATGAAGAGAGACAAATTCAACTCTTCCTCGATCATTCTGACCGTCAACTGACGATCTGAACCCTCGAGATCGCGGATTTTGTCGACATTGCCATCGGTTCTTGCAGTTAAAGGCTTTCCGCTGTGTGGCTCATCTCCCATCGACTCTCGTCCTTCTGAAAATGCCTTAAACGACTGAGAAACCTGGGCTTTTGACAAAACACTGTCAACGTAGGCCTGCTGAAGTTTTTCAAAAGTTTCTCTTGCACTTTGTCCAAGCCGAAAGCAAAACCTGATAGCACACCGTTGCTCGAAATTAATGTCTTTCATTTGTAGAACGTACTACGAAAACCGGGTTCACGGAAAAAACGACAACGGACAACCAAATGACTTGATCGAGTTCAAACTTGCACTGAACGCGTATTGCAATGTCCGCTTGTCGCCACTCCATGTCCCGTGATTCCCGTGTTGCCATACCTAACTCTACATTGTCATTCTAATTATTTAATTTACACACCTCGTATAGAAAATTTCTGTTTTAATGTAAAAAATATTTTATTTAGAATTCTTCAATATTTACGAATTGATATTTCATTAACTTTAAATCATAAATGTAGGAATTTAGCCCTCCCTATACCGAAGTGGGTTAATTAACTACTAAATTCATTTTTTATGTATTTACTCCATATCTAAAAAAATATACACAGTTCTAAAAATATCACACTACTACTATTACAAGGCTACCATTACGCAAATATTAGTCACGGAAATAATCCGCTCGTAAAACTAATTATTTATGCATTTCTTTCTGAGTCATGCTCATCTCATAAAAATCGTTGTATTTTTCGGTTACAAAATATACTTCTGGATTCAATGGTTTCCAGTCACATTAGCGTTGTAAACTCCAAGCTTAAACTACACGGCATCAATGAGTTTACGTATTCGTTTTCAAACAGCCATTCAAGCTGTTTGAAGTTAAAGTTATAGTAGTTATTGGGGATGCTAAGACATGCATTATAACTGTTGAATTGAATGAGTGTGTTGTTTGTTGCTAAACCCTTAAGCTTTAAAACTCTGACGCTTAGTTTTTAACCTTTATTCTCTACTATGTAATAATTCTGTACTATGTAATAATAATAATAAAGTAATAAATGGATTGATTTAACCAAATTACGCGTAGCCAACAAAAAAATGACAAATTGTGTATTGCAATTTACATAGTTGATTGTGGGCATGTTTTTTACTCTTTCTTTAGCAGCGCCATCTATAAGTCAACCCTAACAACGCTATCGCAGCGGCATCCATTGGTTACCCTTAATAATCAAAATAGTAGACATATTTTAACTCAACTATAGTCGTGAACAATAGCTGTTATATTACAATTTAAACCATTATTAGAACATCAATAACATTGGTGTGTTTTGTATTGTTGTTTCTTAATGGGAAAATAGCGGGAAAATTGCTAGCAGCAATTCTTAGTTACATAGACAATCCATCACTTGGATTGATCCAAGTGATTGATTGCCTTCCTTTATAGAGTTGTAGAGGGATTACGCACCTGCTTCTAATTATATTAAGGCTGCTAATACCTAACCAGAACAATAAATAGAGGGACGTACATAAATTTATACAGAGATTTATACGAAAAGGGAAGGACTACAAGATACTCCATTAATGAACGGGTTAGTACCAGTTAAGAAATAAATTTTAATGCCAATGAACAGTATATATTGACATATATGCATTGATGGATCTACTAACCGACGTGGGCATACGTGTATACACACATAACTTCAAAGTTATCTACACACATAGCAATGCTGGGTAAAATTTATTTGGAATAATGAATAATTAATCGTGTTAATTATTCATTATGTAATTCAAGGATAACGAATATTCTTAATCATTATTCAGTTATTCATTAATGCAATGCACTTCTCATTTCAATTCATTATTTATTATTCATACTATTGTTGATGTCTTATAATAAACCTATGTTGGGAAGGCTTTGGAACTGCTCCATATTTCTTGTTGTCACTTTATTTACACAGGAGAGATTTCCGACTTGAGCTATTTGTACTGTTTTTTGTGGGTAATCAAACATTTCACTTCCATTACAACGATTAAATTAGTGACTCTCGTCCACAAGACAGAACCGCATTCAGTATAGTTACAGAAAATTTTGTAAAAATGAGATGATTAAAAGATCATATTTGACGGAAATTATTAGGAATATTTACGTGTTTAATAACACATAGGAATAAGAAGAAAGGATTTATTCATTTTATATTAAATGAACTTCAGAAGTTATGAAAACTGGTGTGTTTAGCTCCATGATTATGAGGAAACGCAAATAAGGGTGTGTGTGGCTTTCGTTTCCGCGAGAAAACACACAAAAAAGTGGTGTTTGCGTTCGCAATTGAAACCATGGCAGACAAATATGTAGACATGTACATTTGGGTGTCCTTTATTTAGGCATGATATTTTTATTTCCCGAATTTGTTAGACCTCATCCCGTGAAAAGTTTATAATCAACCTAAGCAACATACACGCAAAAAATCAGCCTTTAAACATAGGTCTTTCGCGTGCCGACAGCAACATAAACTTTGAAATGATTATTGCGGATTTACAATATCAGTTTTGTTGAAGCATATCGTAACCATATTTATGAGAGTAGAATCCTCCAAGCTTCCAAGAATCGTTAGTTCTTCGACGTTCGGAGGATATTAACATTAATTAACATTAAATAATGCTATAGTGTAAAAAGTGACATTATTCAACAGTAATCACTTTTTTTGCGAAATAGTGTACAAATTGTTTAAAGGGCCTACTAATAATACTTTGACATAAACTTTGTTGAAGCCATTATGGAATAAACTATCGAAACCTGAATAACAATTAGGTTTCAAAAACTGGATAATTACAAACTATTGTCAAAGATAATGTGTATACATAATCTTTTAGCATAATTTAACTCTTAAGTTTACAACGGTAATAAATTATTTAGACTAACTGCCCTTGCGACTTGTTTATGAAAGACTTCTATTGGAATTTCAGAAATGTATAAATTTCCGTTAATATAATAGCTTACGTATGTCAGCTTGTATGTCAAATATAAAGATAGAATTCTCTAACATTTATAATGGCTCCAGATACATCTACGCTTTAGCCAGAACTGACTGCTTAGATACTAATCAGACATAACAATGGCAGACATTTTCAAATTGATTTATGTTTAACAGGTATCTATTAAATTTCTATTGATCTATCACGATTTGTATTAGTACTACATTCTGAGGATGCGTACATATGAAAAGTGTGAAAATAGCCAATTACAATCACGGAAGTAATAGGAATAAATAAAAAGACTTAAATGAATGACTCTGAAAGTATACAAAACCAGTAGAAATAATGTAAAGTGCTCAGAGTTACCGTCAACGACAGGAAAGAAATTTCGAATATTTGAATCCAATTCATTGAGAAATGATACTGTCAAATCAAGGAAGACTTCTTTTGCTGCGCAATCGGCAGTGAACAAAATGAAATTTACGTGTTAGTTTGTTGAAACCTATCCACAGGCACCTGTGGATACCTATCCACAGTACCTGCTGAACATGATTTAAATATCAGGCACTCTTCTATGCAAAGAATTCTGTGCAAACGCCAGCTGCATGATTATATAATGATAGCTCTTCATGCCTTCCAGTCACTGATGCGGCAGTTCGAATAAAGTCAAATAGTGTCAAATAGTTATGACGCATTATCAAGAAGATCCCTTGTTTCATGCAAAAAATTTGGGCGGATAAATCGAAGGACTTTGAAACAGGCATAACTCTCATGTATACCCACGGAAAAATATACATGTTATCGGAGAAAGAGGATTTCAAAATAAATTTTAAGCACTATTCTGACAAACTTTTGAAAAGATTTATCACTAGATGTTTATTTGGATTTCCGGTATTAGCTGGATGGTGATCCAGCACATAGCACTAACGAAGTAACACACAGCAGAGTCAAAAACTATTGTGCGTGCTGCGGTAACTGAGTTCGCGATTGAACGACACCAGAAACACTGGCACCATGTAGGGGGAGAGACACACAGCAAATAGATAATGAGGAAACCGTCACAACATTTGGCAGGTGACATATTGTCGCTTAGCAGCACGCAGATTAGGATAATGACGTGTCTATTTATTGGTCACGGAAACCTAAGAAAACACCCATACAGCAGAATGGCTTGCTTATAGAGAGGAACTTCTGTGTAGATTATGTGATAAAGAAGAGGAAACAGCCTCTCACATTACACAGGCCGACAAAAAATATTTTGGTTTTTTTCCTCTGATCTTTTTGTTGTTTCTAGCCCTTTCGGTGTGCATTTTACGAATATGGCAACAGTGTTTCTCTAACAGCTTTTGTTTTTGAGTTACAGTTTACTACCCGCATTTACCAATTTTGTTTTGATTTTTATGTTTCGACGGACACCAAGATATATGTTCTTGTTGTTTTAGATATGGCTTCGTTAAGAAGACATTGTTTGCATAATCCTGATTGTTTTTGCTATATTTGTGGCGAATATATCTTTGAAAAATATCGAAAACCTATATCAGTCTTCGTAAAAACTGCGTATCTTCAGTACTTTAAAATAATATTGTGCCATCAGGCAAGCCATGGGTACCTCATATTGTGTGCCAGAAATGTATTGTGTGTCTGCGACAATGGTCCAATGGAAAAAGGAATGCAATAAAGTTCAAAACACCCATGATTTGCCCTCTAAATCATCACAACGATTGCTACTTCTGCGCTGTGAAAATAAACGGAATTAATCCTGGAAATCGAAGTAAGTGCTCATATCCTAACTTAAATTCTGCTATACGATCTCAATTAAAATCATGTGAGGTCACATCTAAATTCTCTAATGATCCAAAACTACATAAACCCGAATACAATACATGAAGTGAAGACTCTGATTCAGACTACATATTTAGCCAATCAGAATGCTTAGTAAGATATCTGAACCTATCAAAAGAAGCTTCCGAAATTTTAGCATCTCGTTTAAAAGAAAGAAAATTTCTTAGTCCGGAAACCAATATTACCTTTTATCGTACCCCAGAAAATAATCTGTTACCGTATTTTTCTGAGGAGAAGGAGTTACTCTTTTGTAGTGATATTAGAGGTATTTTGCAACAGATGGATTTAAAAAAATACCATGGCATCACAGCGTAGACAGCAGCAAAATAAGCTTTAAATGTGTTTTACTTCATAACGGTAATAAGTATGGATCTATACCTATTGCACATTCCACGACTTTAAACAAGGGTACACAAATGTTTCTAAAGTAATGGAAAAAATTAAGTATCAAGACCATAATAGTACCATTTGTGTTGACTTGAACTTCCTTCTATGTCAACAAGGTGGATACACAAAGCTTATTTGTTTTATGTGTCTCTGAGACAGTCGAGACAAGCAACGTCATTTGTCACAAAAAGTTTGGCCGGTGCGAGAAGAGCTGAAAAATGTTATAAACGTGCCCTTAGTTAGCCGGGATCGTACCATCCTTCCACTACTTCATATTAAACTCGGCATAATGAAACACTTTGTGAAGGCCCTTGACGAAAGTAGCGAATGTTTCAATTTCCTCTCGCACAAGTTTCCAGGATTAAGTAACGGGAAACTAAGAGCAGGTATATTTGATGGACCACGCACGAGTTTCCTGTGCAAAATCCCGATTTTGTCAAATCAATGAATGGAGTCGAATTGAAAGCTTGGAATTCATTTGTTTTGGTTATAACTAACTTTCTTGGGAACAAGAAGTACTGTATGGAGGTTGTTGAGTGCATGCTATCGGAATTGCAAGAGCTGGGGTGCAACATGAGCATAAAAATCCACTTCTTCCCCTCACATTTAGAGCGATTTCCAGGAAATCTGGGCGATTTTCAGGAAATCTGGGCGATTTTCAGGAAATCTGGGCGATTTTAGTGAAGAGTCGGGTGAAAGATTTCATCAAGACATACCGACAATGGAAGAGCGTTATCAAGGAAGGTGGGACTCTCATATGATGGCCGTTTACTGTTGGAGCTTGCAACGAGATCAACCTGAAGGCGTTCACTCAAGGAAATCATATAAAAGATCATTTCATAGTGCTGAATAAAAATTTTACTGAAATATGTAGTAATTTTCTTGCATTTTTTTAGTCAAAATAATAAAACTGTAAATTACAAAAAGTAAAGCTGTTAGCAATTATCTAGTATTTTCTTTTCTGTCAGAGTCCTGGAAATACCCAATAAAATTGAGGAAAAAGATAGGCGTTCATCAGTTTTATTTTTGAATGATATGCATTAGACTACCTGGGAAATACCCTATTTGGTGCAATAGACGCACTATCGGGCATACCGGAAAGGGATTTGGGGCACATACTACTAAACTTGTCAGGGGGGTAGATCTGGATAATCAGGAAATAACCGAATGCAGGGTAATACAATAGGCCTTAAGGCCGCAGTGTTAAGGGATATAAAAGAGCCCTCTCTGCGTTAGAGATTAATCAATCAATCAATCGGTCAACACAGCAGATCGACGAGATTTTGGGAAATCGATGGATAAGGTGCCGCGATCCCTGCAAGTGGCTTCCGCGAACTCCCGATCTTACGCCGGTAGATTTTTATCTTTGGCGACTTGCGGTGAAGTGATGCAAAAGTGAAAATAATTTACTCAGAAAAATCACTTTGCCCCAGGGCAGGTTGTACTTATTTTCAAAATTTTTGTATTTCCTTCCGTAAAATATTTTAAAACGTCACTTAAGTTGGGAGACCCCGTATAATTATAAATCATTTTGTTTTTTTTGCAGAATTCAAGAGGCATACATATCTGTTTGGTATATGTGTTGTGTTAATACGTAGAACTATTTTTATCGTCAATACGATGAATGATCGGAGGGAACTGTAAGGATACACGATACACTCAACAGCAGCAAATAAAAAATGACTCCACTAAATTGGCCTGTTACTACTTTAAAATTAGACACAAGCGTTTAATTTCACCATAATTTAATTTGCCGTCCAAAAGTGGGCAAGATAACTTCACATTAAACTGATAAATTAAGCGCGGGGCTTGATATAAGGCGCCACATTCTTATAAACTTAGTAATTTCGGACGATTTTATATTTTTTTATCTGCGGTAATAAAAGATTGTTTTCGGTTTTGTTAATACGAGAACGTTTCAGGCGTCATTTTGGTAAATTAATATGCGCCGGAGAGTGAACTTTTTCCGTGTGTATAAATTTTGTTAGATTGTTTATACTAAGATTAAAATTATGACAAAAAATGTGTTTTATATCTTGTTTGTTGAAACAAAATTTATTCGGGAATGTTAATGCTTGTTTATAGTAGTATTAATACATACATTCCGGCAGTAATTTTCACTGATAATATGTATATTAGACCAGAATAACAAATTTTCAGACATTAAATATTTTGGGTTGTTTTAGTTTCCTCCGCTATTACAGAAAAGATTGTGACTTACCAAATAGAGCAATAACACCTTCAGCATCATCCTGGCTATGTTGGTGAATGAATACTTCTTGTGGTAGATCGAAATGTTGTAAAAGAGGATTACTGAGTTTTCTTGAATATTCGTCGAACAAATACTATAAACATAATCGCAAAAACCACCTGTATTAAAGCGCCTAGATTTCGTATTGAAAATCTATTTTTATCACAAAACAGCTTCTAATAAAATTATTATGCTAAATAGTCTTAAATCAAAAGTGATAAATCAAAATTATAAAGAAAAGCGCGCTACTGATGAAAGATAGTTTTAACTCGCAGGATAATGTTGCTAGCAAGCGGTGGGCACGCTTCCCGCGCTGTTAGCGTTATGTTTAAATGTGTGCCGGTGTCGAGAAGCTTATTCGCGTTTCCTGAACTTTCCTGCAACAGTTTAAGTGTATAGGAGGTATACAGGCGTGTTTTCGCGCACAAGAACGGTGAAGTACTGAGCTTCGCGCCGACAGCGTGTGATATGGCTGGATACCGTCGAGACTAGCGCACATCTCCACTTTCTGAAGAGAGACACGCGTACGCGTTTCAAACTAGTGTAGATTCGTATTCATTTAAATTTATGGTGTTTACCTACGCTTCACTGAAGCGTTCTGTAGAACGACGGCCACTTTTTGATGCCACAATGCGTTGTTAATATATTTGTTATTGTTGCTTTTTACTTTCTTTCTCTGCACTCCTACTAAATATGCTTTGTACTAGGGGCAACGTTGAAAATGTATGTATGTAGGTCGACCGGAATACCAGAAGCGCGCTGGCTGGGTTTCAGGTTTACAAACTTTAATAAACCCCGTCTTCCTGATTAGCTTTAGAGAAGTGGTATACAGTCAGCACGTAAAAGTTGGAATAAACTCATTTAGAATTCAGGTGTTTCTTTCTCTAAGAAACGCTCGAACCTGTCGATTTTTGATTTTCGTTGCCGTTTTTTTGGTAATTATTTCATCTATGCAAGGTGGACCAAAAACATGTTATGACAGCTCACTTTTTTTTAAATTTAAACACCTTTTTTATTTCACTTTTAAATTCTACGTCAAATTCTGAACATATTTTATGTATCAAGTCCTGAATTGAACTGTTTCCGAAAAAAATTGTGGAAGCCTAAAAAATTCAAGTATAAACTTAGCACAACTTAGACACTTAAATTATGTAAATAAAATCTTGAATTGAGTCATACTATTGACAGTGACAGTTGACTCATACCTTAAGTAACTTTGTCTTAGCAAAACTTATTACAATAAACACACTGTTCGGATTACTTTTCCCGCACAAAGTATTAATTAATTCGGGACGACACGTGTTTCGGGAATTCCCATTATCAAGTCGAATACCGAATTCGTTGTGCGGGAGGAGTAATCCGAACAGTGTGTTTATTGTGCTGCCCCACAGTCCTTGCTATCTATACCCAAAACTTATTACGATAAGCTTTTCCTTTAAGTGATACGTCTCAATGAAAGAGTGCGAATAGAGATACTGATGATGACTGGTTATGGGGACAGGATGCGCGCCCAAAGAAAATTTGCGAAATGCTTAATGCCAAGTATCCTCACAGAGAGCCAATATGTCAATCTATTGTCAGCAAGATAGAAAAAAGATATCGTGATTTAGGTCACGTCAAGGATAATTGTACGAACGGTCGGATAAACGCCTATATGTATTATTGGCTGTTCAAGAAGACCACCATAAGCCTAGCCGCAGTATTGCTTTGGAAAATCAGGTCTGCCAGACTTCCGTCCTAAAGTATTTGAAGGAAAATAAATGGCATCCTTACAAAGTCCAGTTGGTTCAAGAACTAAATGAAGATAACCACGACAGACGACCTGAATTTTGCCAGATATACATGAATTTGTACAATAACGATCCACAGTTTCCGAAACGAATTGTGTTTTCGGATGAGGCAGTGTTTTGTCTCGATGGAGATGTAAATAAGCAAAACTGTCGGTATTGGGATACCGAAAATCCCCGCTGGATAACGGAATGTCATACCCAATATCCTCAAAAAGTTTGTGTTTGGACCGGATTGTTGAAAATAAAATTGTGGGAACCTTTTTCTTTGATGAGAACTTAAACGGCGACAGATATTTCGAATTTCTAGAAGATGATCTAGTACCATGTTTTGCCACTTTATACCCTGATCCGGATGATCCTGATACACCAAACGATTTCTTATGGTATCAGCAAGATGGAGCTCCGGCCCATTACACTCGTCCTGTGCCTGAGTACCTCAATACGATTTACCCTAAATGATGGATTTGTTCGATGGGGTACAATTGAGTGGCCGGCCAGATCCCTTGATTTGACCCCTTTAGATTATTTTCTGTGGGTTATCTTAAGTGTAAGGTACGTTGACCGATCAAACAACATCGAAGACTTAAGGAATAGGATAAGAGACGAAATGAGATTGATAGAACGTAACGTAATTAATAACGTTTTGGAGGGATTTCAATATCGCCTCGGATACTGCCTGGAAGTTGGTGGAGGTCATATCCAACATTTGATAAAATAACTTTTATTTTTTATTGCATTTTACTACTTTTTTCCATATAAATAATGTTGGTGTTTCCAGTTGCAGTGGATTTTTCTCGAAAACAGTTGAATTCAGGTTTGGCACATGTTACATAAAACATTAAAAATTTGACGTGGAATTTAAAAATGAAATAAAAAAGTGTTTCCATTAAAAAAATAAGTAAGCTGTCATAACATGTTTTTGTGTCACCCTGTATACATGAAATAATCATCAGAAAAACTGCAATTAAAATTAATAATCAAGGGATCCGAGCGTTTCTTCGAGAAAAAGAAACATGAATTTATATCAACCTTTACGTGCTCACTGTATAATTAGAAATGTTTACATTCTGCGATAAAAATTTATTACAAATTAAGTGCGAAATTATCTGTGTCGGATAAAGATTACAGTTAGCTTGAATTAATTACTTTATTCTGCGTTCTAATTGAAATAAAAAATATTCCTTATAAACAAAAAAGTATTTTTATATACTTTTTTATTTAATTTATTTTTTTTATTTATGTTACAGTAAAAATAATTTGGATTGGAGAAAAACTGATGAATCCATCATCTTGACCAGGCTGTGCATGTTACAGAACTACACACATCAAAATAATCTAAAGGACAAGGCTTCATTTGCTATTAGTTTTCGAGCCATATATAACCCAAATTTGTAATGTCACTTTAAACGTCAACACAGTTTGCTGCCGGTGTTTCTATAGTTTAAGTGACAATAAGGTCTTATTAACTGAAAATCAGTGGAAATTAAAAAAAGATGTCAAATTTATTGATTTGTCAACCTGGGATCCTTGTGTCTATTTTGCGATCAATTTTCTTTTCTAGTTTCTTTAGCATTAATTGAGGATGCTGACACATCATTTACACCGTGTAACGCAATTAAAAGCTATTGAAATGCTTGAACGTGGCTTAACGCAAAGGGCCGTTACAGAAGCCCTCAACACGCCAAAAAGTGTCACCAATCGTTTGTGGTTGAGATATCAGCAAACCAATGATGTGCGTGAACGTCATACAGAACGCACAAGAGCAACTCGACCAATTGGTGACTGATATTTGAGACCTTGTGCATTAAGAAACCCCAACAATACGGCGACAGAATTAGTGATTCGACTTTACGACACTCATGATGTGTTAATAAGCGATCAAACAGTGAGGAATAGACTACATGCAGATGGTCTTAATGCCCGTCGTCCTCTGAGAGTTCTTGCTTTGTCGAGAGGAAATCGCGGAAGAAGATTAGAATGGGCGCAGCAACATTTAAATTGGGATCAACAAAACTGGGTGTCTGTTTTGGTTTCTGACGAACCCCGGTTTGGTTTGCGGTCAGATACCAGAAGAGCGAGAGTGTTAGGAGGTCCCGGAATGCAGAACGATTGGCTACATCGCAAACTGTTCACAGCTTCCAAGGTGGTAGTGTAATGGTATGGGGTGGAATATCTCTTGGCGGAGAAACATACCTCGTTCTTTTGGATCGGTATTTAAACGCCATCGACTATGTGGACATTACCCTTCAAAACGCAGTGCTACCATATGCTGCAAGAATTGGTGAAAATTGTCAATTCATGCACAACAATGTGCGTCCGCGTACTGCAGGTATCATTTGTGCATTTCTTCAAAACCACGAAATAAATGTTCTGTCATGGTCAGCGCAATCACCTGATTTAATCCCATAGAACACGTATGGGATTTGCTGCAAAGAAGCATACTGCGTCAAAATCTAGTCTTTGAAACAAAATAACAATTGTATGAGTGTCTTGTATAACAGTGGAATGCCATCCATCAATAAGGGCTAGATCACTTGATTATGGGCGTGCAGAAAGATAGTCAACACTCGTGTAGGTCCCATATTGCACTCATTGTCACATGTTGTTGATTGTTATTGCTTTTTTACATAAGTTTTGTAAAAATTTATTGAACTTGAAAATTATTCCTAAATAAACAGGCATTTCTCATTAAGTATTCTTTAACTGTTTCTAAAAGTAAACAAGTAATGATGGTCGACCTATACCTTCACATACAACAAAGAATTATTCACCTATGTGGAGCAGAAATGCATTTCCTTGCTTTTCTCCTAGATTATTTTGACGTGTGTATTTTCAGATAGATAACAAGTTCTATGAACAGCAGCTTGGCACAGTAATGGGTAAAAGTTTATCTCCATTTATAGCCATTTTTTGGAAAATTTTGGAGTTGAATTTAAAAAGATTTCCAAATATTTCCCGAGTGTTTGGATCGGCTATGTAGATGATGTTTTCGCCATATTTGATACAAATTCTTACAACTTGAATGAGTTCTTAGATGAACTATAACAAGCAGACAATTTGTAATGGTATTGTGGTTTTCAGTTAATCCAATTATGTGAATTAATAAACATAAATTATATGAGGTGGCTTTTTATAACTACATATGTGAATTGCATTCTCTGATCTTTTTAAGTGAAATATATCTAAGACTTGGTTTACAAACAACTGATTAATACTAATTATTCAATGTTTAGGAAAACACATCCATCAGTGTTTTTTTACTGTTGAATAATTATTATTAATATTGTGCTACGTTTGAATATGTCCTATTGACTCACGCCCGTATCCCGCTTTGTAAACTTTTATGGATGGTATGCATCGATCTGTTCCCCAATTCAATAATAAAACTAAGGAATCATAATATTTACTTTATTAAATCACTCTCATGATGACTGCATTTTCGATTCTATTTCAAAACAATTGCGGAAATGCAGCAGATATTACGATTTTAACATCCTCTTTAAAAATACCCGTGAAGCAATATTTGAAATCAACGGTTTCATCACATACTCCGTACAAAACGCACACTGAGAAAAAAATATAAGTTGAATCTGTGCGAATTGCCTTCGATAAAACTCAAATTTTAGTTATCATCTATTAACAAGATATTTATACTGTTTCTTGTATTATTTAGCTTGATTAAAGGATATGTGAGGTTTAATAAACCAATCGGTTCGCTAATCAAAGAAATTAATTCGTTCGCATTTGAATGGCTCGGAATCGAATTTAATTGTGGACCATGCTAGAATTTTGAATAAAAATAAAAAATATAAATAAAAAACATTAAATTAAACAAACTATCGTAAAAATGAAAAAAATTAACAAACAATATGGGGCCCTCCTACAATTATATTTTTATCTTTTTTCAAACATTTTAAAGATTTTTTATATTTTCAAGGGGGCCCCCTTTTTAATATTTTTAATTTTTTTTAACACTTTTAAGGTTTTTTTAATTTTGAAGGGGGCCCCCTTTTTTTTTTAGGAATTTGAAAATTTTTACATTTTCAAGGTAACCTCCTTTATTTTTTTTTTCAAAAATTCTTAAGACAAATTTTCAAGACGGCCCCTTTTATATCATTCATTTTTTTCAAACATCTTTTAGTTTAATTCCCGAGCAATTATACTATACTACTGCTATATACTACAACTACAATAATTTTTTAAATATTTTAATTGTGTGCTTGAACAATAACCAGCTTTTCTTAGGGGAACAATATTATTTTGACATTTTTGTAAAGTTCAGTGAAGGCATCGATGAATCGTAGTAGAGTAAAGCATCTCCTCAGGCGATTCAACGTGATTTGCTATCTATCAAAAAATTGGTTAAAAAATAGTTCTCTTCAGTGAATCAAGTCTACATTTGTGCTATTATAAACTAACTGTAATAAATGCATTCTCATTTAACACCGAAGAATAGATATTACGTTATGGGCTTTTGTGCATGTACGTATTTGCAGTAAACATCAAGGCTGTAAAAAATCCATCGAGATTATTGTTTAAATTAATACATGCAATAAATTAGTCAATGGAATACAATCGATGACCAGACGGTCGCCCCAATAACGTTATAGAATCATTGGAATTGCGTACCGAAAGTGATCCACGCGCTGTGCAAATCGGACAGCGCGCTACAATATATACATGGGTGATATTTTTTCCTGAATTATAATAAACAACAATGATGCAGATTGATTTGTGTGCTCGTTTACACGTAATTGAGACGTACGATCAGTTTGCTTTTATGTTAATAACCATTTGTCATGCACCAATAAACAGACACGTTCTTATTATTAGCCAATCTCGCGGCTAGTTAATTGAAAAATCGCATTTGTGATACAAAAGAGAGCGTTTAATGTATTCCGGGAATCGAGTGAGTATAAGCGTAAAATGTTCATATATTAGCATTAAAGCGAATCTAAATTTAAATTTCTATTTCCAATTTATTCGTCTCTTCAACGACAGTTGCATTGTTTATTACTTCCAACAAACGAAGTGCCATAAATCTTTCTGATGTACTAATCTTGCCAACAAACGCTTTGTGGTTACTTTTCCTACAAGTTGTTCTATTTTGGTTTTTTATTTGGTTGTTTTATTTTTATTATTTGGTGCTTACTTTGGGATATTCACAGTGGTGCGATTGCAAAACAGTTTCCACAGCTCGAATCTGAAGTAAATGCGTTAATGTTTAACATTAGATTTTCTTGTTTTTCAACATATTGAACGCGAAATATATTAGAGATCTGGCAAACGATTAGTAAGGATAACAGGCACTTTTCATCTTATGCATCTGTTGGATAGATCGATATGTGTTGCAACTATATTTAAATAAATGAAATTAATGACAGGGCCAAATCATATTCGTGTCTTAAGCGGTTAAATATTAAAAAAGAACTGATTCATAAATTTCCTCTGGTCGAATCAAGTAATTTTTTATGATAGGGAGTGTGGCGATATAAATTGTCCTACATTTTTATCGATACTGGTGTGTATAATGCGTTAGCTTTTAATTAGGTATCTTTTAATGCCGTTATACGTAGAAACACATAGGCGATATTTGTGGAAGTATTGAAAGGTATTTACAAAACAGGCGCCCGCAACCAACGTTATTTATAGATCAACAGGCTTATTATTTCAAAGGAATGGTCAGCGTTATATGCAATACTAGTATTTTAACATTCAAAATATAAATACATATGTATATTTATATTCAAAGCAAAATACTATTAATATCATTTGGTTCTGCTTTTAGTAAAGTGCAAAATTCTAATTGTTGATTAAGGCAAACAAAACAAAGGGAAATGTAGCTTCGTCAGTAAAAAGTCTTTTATTAAAAATATCTACGTTAATTGATGATGAAACTTGGAGCTGGAATAAAGAGCCTGAAGTATTGGAGAAATACCATACGGGGCAAAATAAACCAATTCAAAGGTCGTAAAAGACTAAGAACGAAAAAAAAAGGCAAAGGAAAATGGAAAGAAGACAGAAGCAAAGGAACTGGGAATGAAGAAGTCAAAGTTAATAATATGGAAACAAAAAACAATGTGCAAAATAAAAAGAAAGAAAAATATTTGGAAAATTGTAAACGTGGAACGTCAGAAGTTTGACAGGCAAAGAAGACGAATTAGTGGAAGAACGAGAAAAAGTCGCTATAGATATATTGGATATTACGGAAATGAAAAGAAAGAGGAATAGGAGAAATAACGTTAACAGGAGGGAATTAACTGATATATCGTGGGGTCGATAAAGAAAAAAGAGCCGGTGCAGTAGTTGCTTGCTACATAAAAAACGAACATATAAAATATATATGAAAATCGACGGCAGTTACACAATGGATTTTGATGAGAGAATTAGAAATTGACAAAATGGTGAAAACAACAATTATAGTAACATATAGGCCAAACAAAGATGAGAAATGTAATAGTAAAGACACATATTGGGATCAGCTATCCGAAGTGACAGAAGAAGATTAATAATATTGGGGGCCCTAACGGGAACAGTGGGAAAAAAGGATGAAGAAACGGTAGGGAATCATGGAGAAGATGTAAGAAATAATAATGGACGAAGACTAGTTGGGTATTGCAAATTCAATAACCTTGTGATCACAAGTACTTTCTTCGATCATAAAAGCGTCCAAAAATACACAAGAGAATTAGTAAGTAGAAATGAGAGATCTATGATAGATTATATTATAATAAACAGGGAATTTCGGAGAGAAGCTGCGAAATATACTCAGATCATTATATGGTTCTTTCGAAAATAGAAATGGGCATAAGGGCACCACACCTACTATTACTAATTTTTAATAAAGCATGGTCAAGAGAGGTAATACCCAAGGATTGGGAAATAGGAATGATAACGCCGATTTTTAAGAAAGGGGACAGGAAAAATTGTAACAACTATAGAGGAATAACACTGCTAAGTACTATCATGAAGCTGTATTAAAAAGTACTAGAAGAAAAACTTAGAACTATGATAGACTCAACCCTATCGGAATCCCAAAGCGGCTTTAGAAAAGGAAGAAGTGCCCAGGATCACATATTTAGCCTTAAATAAATTATAGAAAAAACGCTAATCAAACAAGAAAGAGTATACTTCGCTTTTATAGATTTGGAAAAAGCTTTCGACAGAGTACCACGAGAGAAAATATGGAAAATCCTAGAGCAACGAGGAATTAACGAAACACTTATTAAAGTGATAAAAATCGGAACCGTTCACCACACAGGAAGGTCTTCGACAGGGAGGGAGTATGAGATAACAATTTTAATATCTCGGAGTAACAATAGAAGACACTGGAGCGATAGATATCGAAATTTGTAAAAGAGTAGAGAAAGCAATCAAAATTTACTATGCTATGAATAAAACTTTTTATGCAAGAAACAGATTTCACGTAAAACAAAGATGAATGTATATAAAACTGTATATAGGCCTATACTAACTTACAGATGTGAAACCCGGACACTCACAAGACAACAAAAAAATTAAATACAAGTAGCAGAAATGGAGTTCTTAAGACGTATGAAGGAAATTACAAAGCTGGACAGAATTACGAACGGGTAAGTGAGAAGCGATCTACAAATAAAACCTATGCTGACGTTTATCGAGCAGAGACAACTGAGCTGGTGGGAATATGTACAAAGGATAGATAGTAACAGACCAGTAAAGAAAACTGAGGAAGCACAAATACAAACCAAAAGGAGACATGAGAAACAACAGTAGGAAAATTTCTGGAGAGCAAAGGAAAATCCTGGAAAGAAGCTAGAACAATCGATTTAAATAAAGAACTGTGGAATAAGTGTGTATATGACTAAAAGTGCATAATTGATGATCTCGACACCTAAATAGGTATAAAGGAAACTGATTATATATTGTTATGTACCCTCTCACCAATCCTTGATCTTATATTATCGTTGGAGAATTTGTCTGCAATACGCGTACGCGACCATTAAATGTTTTGGTTTAAGAATGAATGTAGTATCGGTTGAAAATTGAACGTTTAAAGTGAAGTGTCCCCACCTATGGTCTATTGGCCGGATATTATTATTATTCAATAGCGTCAATCAACTAGAATCCTATACCGTAGATAGCCAGAGACAGATGTTGGAAATATATAATGTTACTAGGTAAAAGAATATTTATTTTTCAAATACATTGTAAAATCACAATACATT
>JARFOC010001312.1:106440-127015 GCA_031763485.1 Osmoderma eremita
TTGCCACCCTCAGCAGAATCTACGAAGGAAGATAATGTTAGACGTCGCACTCTGGGAGATTTGCACCACACAGAACAAATGGTGCCGAAATACGTATCCAGGAGTTCTTCACTCATCGAGGTGGTAAGGGTATTTTTTATTTTTTATTATAGGTATATAAAAATAAAATAATCTCATTCTAGTAATATAAAACTCAAACATAATATATAGATACAAAACCAATATTGCAATCGTTGGTGCTCAAATATTAATATTAAAAGTAAATATACTTACAATATAATAAATAAATGCAACTTGGAAATTAAATTTAATTCAGTCAGCTCTTTTTCGGACATTTTGCCACTCTTTGCGTATGCTTCAACTGCGGCCACTGTTCAGAATGGTGGCCTTCTACCGAAAGTTTTCTGCTTTCGTGCTTTCATCGTACCTATGTAAAGAGCAACATTGTGCCTTCTCGGGTTCCCATTTCCATTCTTTACCGTAGCTGAGGCAAAGACAATCTGGTATATTGCAGCTGTAGTACGCTGTCCATTGCTTCTCCATCATTTGTGTCCAATACTATTTTATCACTTAATATTTCATTGACATCCGTAAATTCACAAAAATGAATGCCTTCCAATCCTTTAAAACGAGTTGAAAGGTTCACTCTCTTTTTGTTTCCTCTTGCCTGCAGCACAATCTTTTTTGGATTGCAATAGGAATCAAATGCCTCTTATACTTTAAAGAATTTCCTTCCATCCTCTTCTTTTATGTAAAATGTATCCTGTATCCCTCCTGCTTCTGGTCCTATTAGAGTTAAATGAATTGCCACTTGCCCCTCTTCACCTTTCTTGTTAAATGATATATAACAGATTTTCTGAACCTTTTCCACTTCTCCCTTCTATTTCAAGGGTTTGGGAGTGCGGGTAATATGAAATTACACTCTGCGGTATTATTCGTTGTTCTTACATTCCTTTTGATCTATCACTACCTCCTTTCTATTTGATTTCGTTTGACTGGGTCACGTGTTATTTATTATTCTTTAAATAAAATTTCATACCATACAATACTGAATTCTTTGTTAGACACTCACTTCGCATCTTCATATTCTGACCCTAAACTCCTACATTCTAAGCGCCACTTAGTATTTCATTGCCATACTACAATTTTCTAACTTATTTCGGATTATTTTCAAACAGTAGCTTGAAGAAGGTAGACATGTCCCTGTTTGGAGACGGATAAATACCACAGCTTCCTTGTTCGAAAACTGTCGGTCGAATTGTATGATGAGAGTTCAAGTTCGGGAACTCCTGTGGACGCATTGTAACATTCTCATTTGGTTTCACCAATTCTGCAGCATCTATAAAACATAAACTTTCCAGCGCCATTAACTCGTTGATTCTTTTCTGTTTCTGTGAAAAGTTTTACTATGAATGCTCTCTGCCACAATCGAAACATGCAACAACATTTCTGTCACATTCCAAACTAGTATAGTCTCCTGCACATTTGCTGCAGACAAGTGTGCCTTGGGGTATTGTTAAGTATCTCAACAGATGTGAAAATAAATATACTGTTTTTTTAAAATGAAATGTGGCTTACGTCTTCTCTTTTTCGGAAATTACTTTCTTTTCAACCTTCTCACCTCTAGCACTTGGACCGATGGTTGTAATTTTTTTAATATTTTTCCAGAAATTTCAGAATTAATTTTTTGGTAAAATTACTGCCTAGAAAATTTGAAGAAGCTTAGATTTTGACCAGTGTCTAATTTAATCAATAAAATGTGTAGTATCTTATTAATAGAATGTGACAGAAATGTTGTTGCATGTTTCGATTGTGGCGGAGCGCACCCATAGTAAAACTTTTCGATGAAGATTATTTATTATTATATTATAACTGAATGACTCCAAATGCGTTTTACAATGTTTTACCTTAACCAGAGATGCGAAGTCTATGATTTTTCGCCATCGTTGTTGCTACTGAAGATCGCACAAGAACTATCTAGAGTCATTTACTCATTAAGGTACATTGGGCCAATTTAAATATCGGAAACTTGGGAGATGCTGCTGAAGTATACACTTATTCCCGCTGATATTTAATACCACTGCAACAATTTGCATCTGTTTTCCATAAAGATAATGTGTGCTAGAAAATTAAGTTGTCTGCTTTTAACAACAGCACTGGGCTTACATAGATGAATAATCATTGTGTTCCTCACTAGTTGGTAAGTAAGGTAAATATAGAGCAGTAACTTTTTAATAACAATAACGCGAAGATAGGGATTTTTATTGGAATATAGACACTCATGTACTTTCGACCAGAGCTGCCTCGTGTACCTTATGCCCCTGTCCATGATACAAGAGGATGAAATATAATCTCATATCATAATTGGGAAGAAAAGGAACCCCGTAAGCCAAAATTCTTTAATGGGTAAATACTCTTGGTGCAGTTCCTTTTGATGATTCAGAGACAAAAATGCTCGGTCCAATACTTTTACCTCAGCTTCTCATAACCCTAAACAAATATTAACGAACATTGTCGCTCCCAAAAGCAACGTCAAGAAAAAAATTAACCAAACATACGCCAGAAAAATAATCTATGAGGAAAATTTAAAAAACTGCAAAAACAAATACGAAATGTATTTAAAATAATATCAGGTACTAAAATACAAAATGCAGATAAGATACAAAAGCCAACAAAAGTAGCACAGATAAAGAAAACATGGAGCGGAGGTAGAAAGGAACGAATGGAAAACTTGCATTTGTGATTTTCGATTTTCGTTCATCACACAGTTGCTATCATTTTTCATCTTGCTGCTTTATAAATAAATTGTTCTTTGTATTGCACCTTTATTATAACGTACGGTCAAATGTACATGATGGCTGTCAGGAGTTACGCGAGCTTATTGTATCATGATATTGTACAATATCCACTAACCTGTACTTGGGGGTTTACCTAAACAACCGCACTACGTTCTGGGATCACATCTACTTTGTGTCTAACAAGGCAGCTCAGATGCCCACATACCTTAGTCGGTTGATGGCTAATATAGGTGGAGCAAGTGCGAATAGACCATGAAATATGACCATGAAATCTGGGCATACGCCTTGAACAAGGCAAGTAGCGCAAGAAGATGTCCCAAAGAAGGAGGGGCTATGCGAATTGCAAGCTCGGAGGCGGCTGTGCTACTGATAACTGGGGCAGGACCGATAGATTTACTAGCCAAAGAAAGAAAATGTATCATCTTCCTAAATAAAGGGGAAGTGAGTATGGCAACTGTAAGACGGGAAGTGAGAGAACGCACCAAATGACTCGGGCAGGAACTATTGGATGCCGGTACCACGGGCATCCAGATTGATTAAAGATCTCTCAATCTGGAACGATAGATCGCACGGAGAGCTAGAACACTATCTAATACAGCTCCTGTCTGGACATGGGTACTTTCACGACTACCTATATAAAATGAGGAAAGTGGATAGTGGTTCTTGTCCGTATCAGGACAGTGATAAAGACGACGCTCGTCATACATTCTTTGAGTATTTTCAATGAAATGTGAAAAGAGAGGGCTTGGAAAGAGAAGTTGGATCACTTACACCGGAAGTCATAGTGGAAAAATATGGTGCGGAGTCGAAACTTCTGGCAGAAGGTTTCGTCATATATAAAAGAAAATTTAAATTAAAGAGGAAGGGCAATGATAGAAGCGCTTATACGATAAATACGGGACACCACCTTGAAGGAATTTGAATAACGATAACGCGGTGGATACCTGTTCGGAAGAGAGGATTTTTTTTAGTGGGTGCAAGTCCTACACACCGGGTGAGTTTTCTCCATCACCTAAAGGTGCATAATGCATTCTACCTGTTCCAAAAAAAAATCCTGTTGTGTTATAATTTCTAATTGGAATCGACAAAAACCCGATGTATCAAATAAAACCCATTGCGTACCAAAAACAAGTACTGCATGAGATATTGTTGATTAATTATTATTACTGTGTCATTCATTATACTGCAGTCGTCGTCTTATTTAGAAAACCTTATTAACCCATTCCGAGTCAAATATTACATATGTATGTTATAACATACATACATTATAAGCCAGCAAAATTGGATAATTAGTTGACTTCGTCACATTATAACAAATACATTGCAATTACTGTAAATGCTGTACGGAGGTTTATTTATGTTTATTCAAGTGCGGTTATTGCGCAAAGAATAATTCTATGTAATATTATGGATAAGCTTGAATACATTAACATAGTTACGATAAATGTATGTGCGAATACCCTGCTTTTATTCGGTCAAGTTGATTGTTTATTGTGCATTATGCTCTAATTCTCTAGTGACAGTAATCGACACACATATATACATATATATGTCGCTTTCCTACTTTTATTTATTGTATGTGTGATATTAATTTTAAGTGTTTGAATTGAATTCGCAAACATGTTTATTAAAAATATACATACAGGGTGTGTATGAAATAACAATCGAAAGAATAATATGTAGTATCTTCCATGGTATGCAATCAAAAAGTCTCAATAGATAGGAGAGGCCAAAAGCGGACAGGCCTATCGCTGTTGTCGACGCACAGTAAATTAATTTAGTTTGCATATTACCGATTATTGCACGCCCTGTGTAAACATTCCTGCTATATACATCGTCACAATAGTTTCAATACCATCTCTCTCTAATAACATTTTGCATTAAAAAATGTGTTGAAACGAAAAATCTCTAATTTAAACGAAAATTTGACGTATGTCAATTTTGCATTTCCCCTGTCGCTATTTCGTTATTTCTGTTACTGACCGCAGTTAATTCCCAGCTGTTACAGATACACGTATGCCAACATCAGAACGGGAGATTGCTTTGTGAATAGCAACCGCGCATTCGAGTCTCACTGACTACGAGAGATATCCAGTCGTAGTGTATCAGAAACCGAGCGAGGATACGCAGGCATGTCCCTTCAATCACGTAATACTGCGTAATTTTTCTGTACTCTCAGACTATGGTAAAAAATACAGTATCTTATATTCATTTTGTAGCTGCTATGCGATGCAGGAGAACGAAAAAGTAATCCTAAGTAGGAAAACAAACAACGATCTTTATTAAATCAAACAACAGAAAAATGAACTCTACAATTATACAAAATAAATTGAAATTGTAACAATGTTACAATTCTATCGTAAAACTTCCGCCTCACTGCCTCGATACTTCTAGGGGTTATTGTCGCAAACATTCTCAACAGTTCTACTTGCAACTGTTGCAAGCTTGCTATTGTTGCAAAACTGTAAAGATTTTGTTTTGACATAACACCACCAAAAAAAGCCGCAGGGATTGAGGTCGGGTGATCGAGGTGACTATTTTATCGTACCCTTCCCGGCAATAACACGATTAGGAAAGGTGTTTTCTAAAAACTCCATTAGTAATCTGGTGTTATGCATAGGACAACCGTCTTCCATAAACCAAATTGCATCAAAACCGGGGGTTAAGTTGACGGACAGCGGGAATAATTTGCGTTCGCAGCAAATCCAAATATTTCCTTCCATTCAAGTTGCCGTCGACAACAAATGGTCCTATAATCTTATCACCCAAGATACCCGCCCGAACGTTAAGTTTTTCGGGGTGCTGAGTTCTTACATTACAGACCAGATGTTGATTTTCTCGAGGCCAATATCGCACGACAGAGGATTTATGCTTGCCATGACGTGAAAAGGAGGACTCGTCATAAAACAAAATATTTTTTTATAAAATATTCGTCTTCGTTAGCCCTTTCCAGCACGGAGGCACAAAACTCCATTCCTGCAAAAATCTAAATTCTACTGATACCGATTTCGTCTGCAATTTGTTGGCTAGAGCAAGGTTGCCCCATTTAAATCGTTGAATGCGGAGGAATAGGACGATCCATGTACTCTACGGCAAATATGTCGACCGCGCTTTGGTAGAAATTTGCAACAAAATATCATGCTTATGATTTGTACCTTGTCTGCGCTTGTATAGACTAACATAGTGTATCCGAAATCGACGATCACTTCTAACTACTTTCCGTGTGCATAGACACATACAAAATGGTTCAGATAGGCGTGCTACGGCATTGCGCGCGGCAAGGCTGACCAGCGGGGATAAATGCAAGTATGCCAGATCGCGCTAGGTACAATATACATCGCACCCGGTTGAGAGCTGAGCATACGTGTATATGACTTCCTTTAAGTCAAGTCAACGCGTTCTTAAAAATAATAAACTGGAACGAACACGCAAAAATATTGTCAAACAATAGGTGCATATCTTCTACTATTGGGCCCGGACTAATAAGTTTTGTACGTCAAAATTTCCTTCTCTAACAGTCGGTTTTGGTCGTTGTATACTTTCTACAAGTGTGGGTATTACCTAGCATTTTTTGATCTTTTTTGTCAGACATATACGAACATAAGAAAAACAATTTTTGAGGACAAGTAACTTTGCTTATCAATAATCACAGGGATGAATCAACAATATATACAATCACTTCACTTAGAAATGCAATTTCATTTAAACAAAACCTTTTATTTAAAACCTTATATTTACTTTATATGGAATTTATAGGTATTTATAGGTATCTTAACACAATTTATAGGTATTATCACATCGGTTTACCTAACATGCCCCAACATTAAATGTTATAATACCCTAATTTGCATTTTATTACTTATGCATTTCTAAGTGCGATGACTGTACATTCATACACATTTTAACGCAGATTTGAAAACCGCGTACACGGTAAAGTACCGTTGTGTCATTTTCGCGATCCAAGGGAATCAGTCACTCAAGAATTGGTGTCAAATTTAGATTTATGGCTCTCCCAAAAACCGAACGTCATAAGTGCAGACTGACTTGATTTCAGATAATTCGAAAATAATTAACGTAAAAGTAATATTGGCGAATTCTCCTTTTACATTTAAATATTCACAGATGTTTTGCAAAATAAAATCATGTAGAATAAACCAAAGACTCTGAGGAAAGTATGAAATATAAATGTTGCGTGCTTTAAAAAAAATAGACCTCAATCTACCTATATGCACTCATATTGAAACTGTTCTAACATTTTATATTATATATATCAAAAGACGCTCAACTGATTTATTGCTATCATTTGAAATATACATGTATGGTACTAAATGTTTCATCTTTGGCAAAAATATCGCAGCAAATATTTTCTGAATGATAATACACATTTTAACAGTAGATTAAACAGGTTCTTTTTTGCTTCCTGGAGACTAATAGTTGTTCTTGTTATTGGGCACTTAGGTCATTTAACATATAACATTAACTCTGACATTCAGGTCATCTATATTTTTATGATTGTGAGATAGAGTATACACTACATGAGTGTGCCTCTTATTATTGAAGTTATAGATTTTGAGAGTGTACAAAGGGTATTAAGTTTGGGCTTAATTAAATAAATTAACACTTCGCCCTTATATTTTACTTTTTTGTAACGGAAGACATTTTTGTTAGACAATGTTTGCATTATATGTTGTTGGTTTCTGTATGTGATTGTTATTTCATAATCATGGACAAGGAAATAATACTTCTAAGCACCATAAAATTAATAAAATCGAAACCAGCAAAATATATTTATTGTTAGGGGTTAAGACATACGAGGTGTGTAAATTAGGCAATGAGACTGACAACGTAGCGTTTGATATGGCAACACGGGGAGCACGGGACATAGAGGCGCGACAAGTGGACATTTTAATACGCGTATAGTGCAAGTTTGAACTCCATCAAGTTATTTGGTTGTCCGTAAACCAGGTTTTCGTAGTGCGTTCTACAAATAAAAGACATTAATTTCGAGCAACGGTGTGCTATCAGGTTTTGCTTGAGACTTAAGCAAAGTGCAACAGAAACTTTTGCAAAACTGCAGCAGGCCTACGGAGACAGTATTTTGTCAAAAGCCTACTTCAGGCTCTCCAAAGCCCAAGAAAGCATTGATGAGCAAATCAAAGATCAAGATCATGCTGTATTTGTTTCTTTGATAGCCCAGGAATCGTTCACTAGGAATTTGTGCCTCAAGGTCAGACAGTTAACCAACATTTTTACCGAGAGTTTCTCGAAAGGCTCCAAAAAAGAGTCATTCGTGTGAGACCAAACATCAAGAACGATTGGATCCTGCATCATGACAATGTGCTTTGTCGCACAGTAATTTTCATAAACGGTTTTTTGGCCAGTAAAAATATTTCTGTGGCTCCTCAGCCTCCTTATTCGCCTAACTTTAGTCCTTGTGACTTTTTCCTCTTCCCATAATTGAAAATTCATCTGAAGGGACATCATTTAGGGACACTCGAAAACATTCAAAAAATGAAAACAACAAATATTAAAAAATCGATTTCTCAAATCCTATGATTCCAATACATGTTTAATCTGTATACAGAAATTCTTCTGCTGATATTATTGATTTAGTTTCATGTAAGTACAATAAAAGGCAGCGTCATATGGATGAGAAATCATTACACATAATTTGAAGTTATTGTGTTGGAAATCTTATGTATTAGCTTTCATTATCATCCAATGTATAAAATGTTAATCAAAAGTCTAGAAAACAGTTGTCCGTTTTACTACAGTAAGTTTTTGTTAGGTAATTAACGGGCATAATACATATGTTGTTAAGAAACTGGAGAAAGTAAAAGTGTTTGTTTTGTATTTAATGATAATATCATGAATACAGCCTAGAAATGGAGATCATTTATTTTATCGTATCAGCTATTATGATCTTATTATACGAAACATTTATTCATAATTAATATGATCCATATGTGACATATAATTCTTAATAAAAAGCATAATATAAGGTGTAATAACTTTATTTTTGTTTTAATTTCAAGTCACCCTATCCTATTACTTTATTTTTTCCCGTAATCTCTAATTCTCAAACCGTATTTTATATTGTTGCAATGCTTGGAATAAGCCCACCTTGTGCTGAATTTCCTGTATAATATAGTTTTATTATTTATACTTTATCTGCAATAGTATAGTAGTCCATTATTAACCACTTAATGCATAGTTTTTGAGGAAACTGCATAACTGCAAGCTAACACTACCCGTGTATATCACAGAGCAGTGCAAATCTGTTCCACGTTTCTTGAGAAATTACAAGTGACTAACAAGTGTAAAGCAGGCCCAATCTCCTTCCATCTCCGGCGCACATGCGTATGCGAAGTACATCAGCTCGTACAATTCTTACTTTTGGGCGCACCATTTTTCAACTAACCGAGTCCGCTACGTCTATTCCAGATTATACACGAATTCCTTTTGCCAGATCACAATATGTCATATTTTCGTACGACTGTTTGTATTTAGTAATGTCGTATCATATACCGAGGTGATATATAGTTTTGTTTTTCTATCTTATCATTGTTGATAAAATAAAGCTGTGAATATAACTCGAATATTAGCGATTTAACTATGTGCAACCCTCGGAAATTCGAAATCACAGTTACGTCGCACAGGCGGACGGCAAATACCCAAATACGCACGAAAATAAAATAATAATAATAATAATGTAAAGTAATTCCAAAATATTAATAAGTAAAACAGTATAACTCCTTCTACCAATACAATAACCAAATTGGAAAACACATTTATTTATTATTATTTATTAATTTATGCAAAATCACTTTCCACTTAATGCTAATTCATGTGTTATTGTATTAAATTAGGTGACAGTAGAAAAGGATATATCGCACATTCAAAAAAGTCGTTTGTGATAGCTCTTTTATAAAATAAGTGTGCCATCTTCACTCTCTAGGTTAGAAAATCCAAGAAGATAGTCATAACACAATTTATAATCATTTTACATTTCTTTACGTTTCCTTTCACTATACTGTAATACCAGTTTCGATGTTTTAAGGAATAAATTTAACACAAACATCTCTCTCTCTCTGGTTTTGTCTCTTGGAGCCCTGGTTATTATTGGCCAAATAAATGCAAATCAAAATCTTGTAACATGATACTTTCTAGTTACTGATGAATCGCTTTGCAAGAGAAAACGAACTCTTTTGCCTATAATAATGGTAAGTAAAGATTGCAAGGACTGTGAGGCAGCACAATAAACACACTGTTCGGATTACTCCTCCCGCACAAGGTATTAATTAATTCGGGACGACACGTGTTTCGGGAATACGTGGATTCCCACTATCAAGTCGAATAACCGAATAGGCGCGAAAATAAATTAAACTGGAAACATTCCCTCTACTATCTCTAACATATGTACAATCTTCTCCCACACCCTCAGAAGCAAAATTCTTAGAAGGACCACCCGAGTGTTCTCAAGTGTATGCCTTTATTACTCCTATAAATCCATTAGTATGGAAAATGACAAGGGCGCTACTTCTCGATTAAGAAGGTTTTTATTATTTTTGGTATAAATGGATTCATAAGCATCTAGTTCGCGTGTCGATGTTACCGATTTCATTAGTTTTAAATTATCTTTATTTATATTATGTCCGGTTGTTACCTTATGTTCCGCAACGGCAGATACATCTGCACTCCCATGTCGGTAGTGCGAATATGTTCTTTATACCTAGTTTCATTGACACGCTCAGAAACAGTAAAGAAACGTCAAACAATACAAGAAGGGGAGGTTCTTGTATCGTTTGACGTTTGTTCACTGTTTCCGAGAGTGCCAATCCCTAGTTTTTAAGGAAATACTTGAAATTAAACTAAGTCGAGGATATTAAAATTGAGGAATACATTAGATTTACGAAGTTATGCATGTCACAAAACAGTTTTCAAACCGCAGAGAATTCTTGCGGAACATATGGTAAAAACCGGACATAATATAAATATAGATAATTTAAAACTAATGAAATCCGTTACATCGACGCGCGAGCTAGATGCTTATGAATCCATTTATATTAAACAGAATAAAAACCTTCTTAATCGGGAAAAAGCGCCCTTGTCATTTTCCGTACTAATGGATTTATTGGCGTACACTTGAGAATACTCGGGTGGTCCTTCTAACAATCTTGTGTCCGCGGGTGTGGGAGAAGGTTGTACATATGTTAGAGATAGATAGAGGGTATGAAGGGAGAAGAAAATAACTTAAACTAGAAACATGCACTCCATGTTTCTAGATTAAGTTATTTTCGCGCTCATTCGGTTATTCGACCTGATAGTGGGAATCCACGTATTCCCGAAACATGTGTCGTCCCGAATTAATTAATACTTTGTGCGGGTGGACTAACTCGAACAGTGTGTTTATATATTAAGGTGTTACGTTAGATAAATTTTGGATACTTTTTTCATAACGCTACAACTTCATTTTAATCATCTACATATTTTTTAAGGACATACCTACTTAATACGATCCTATAACAGTATATTTTGAGGTTATAATGTCATTCACAGTAGATGATCAGCTGCATCACCCATATTAATCACATTCTGTATAGTGTGATATTCTGACAGTACATCTTTGGAACAGATAAGCCATTACAACTACCAATAAAGATGAATGGAAAAATTCTGTTTAAGGATTGGCAGGACTGTGTTGAAAACATTCTAAATGTTGAAGAAAGCATACGGTCAAGTTGCCTTATTGTTTGCACTAAGCCTTCACAGATTAGCGCGAGATTGATATCAATAATTGGTATATTGATTCGTTAAATGAAACAGCTATTAATATCATGTATGTTTGATATAGAAACCCATCCTGAACGTTGTCCATCACAATTTAGATTAAATTAGAACCGACTCTGAAATTGAATAAAATTCGAGCTAAATCAGGTACTAGATTTTCTACTGCAAATTGGTGATCATTCAAAGATGGGAATTTCGGTGCTGATGCGTCGAATACTCCACGCACTGTTGTCGTTATTTAATACAAATTCAACGGTGTCGTTATTCAGATATTCCTGGGTTTCGGCATGTTGTATCAATAATTGGTTTGTTGATTCATCCAGTGAGGCACCCTGTTCATACAATTTGAGTTTAATTTTTAAAATGGAGAACTGTAACATTTAACATATACATCTAAATCGTAACATGATTGCAACATGAAATGTAGCATGAGTATAAACTTTTATACCGACACATTAGTGTGATTAGTTCTTTATTATATTTTGTATTTTCTTTTCCTTTTCTTATGCCTTTTTTCTGTATCACATTGTTCTTTTTTTGTATTTATTTTTTGTCCTTTATTTGGTTTTCGAACTGTTGGGCAATAAATATTATTATTATTATTAATTAAAACATCCTTATAAAATGCCTAGCTTCAGAAAATAAAGCAAATAGAGATATTGCATGCGCAACACCAATATATCAGAAGTTCAACAAATGCATTTCTGGTGTAGTGTAACCAACAAAAGTGAAAAAACAAGATCGTTTGTAAGAAGGCAATTGCAAGAATCGGTAGAATAATTTCGCATTATGAAAGCGTTTCTATTACGAAAACGACTACATGAAAGAAAAAATATGCCACTGTTCAATAGGAAAAAAATAACATAATACCAGTGATTAAACTTTGAAATGATGTGTTTACATATAGAGTACCATATGTAAGTAAGAGCATATAGGCGGTATGAGAGTCTTGATGTGATAATATTTGTTTACGCTGATATTTGTGTATTAGGTATATCCGCTTGTTACTATCCAGGATGTTGTTATCCAGGAACTATGTTAAAGTTAAGTTTAAGAATTAACAGCTAAATCTTATTTACTAAGTTTTAGTATTTTGATAATACGATATAAGGATAATTCAATCATCAATAATAAAATGGCCTCTATATCGTAGCAAAAACACTTAGATATATACTGCATTGTTTGAAAATTGAAATAGATTAAAGATTTTTAAATAATATAATATTTGGTTCTTCTTTATTCTTGACACAAGCCGAGCAACTTCTGTATTAAATTATTTGGCAAACGCTAATTTAATTATAATATGACTTATTCAAGAAATTGTAATCTATTATACTATCAAAAAACCTAAACCTATTGCAAATATAATTTGGAAATGTTACAATCACAAAAAGAAGGTACATATAATTTTAATGAATAAATTAAATTGTCAGGTACCTTAACTACCCTTTGTATGTGTGTGTATGTTCCACCCGGTTCTTTCGTCTTTTTATTTCTTATACCACTGTCACTCGTATCAACTCCTTAAAATCTTTCTCACCACACTTCCAATCACCCCTTCCTTTGTATTAGTTTTCTCACTATCCTTTTTATACCACTCACGAACTTAACTTTTTTGATTTTTACAATTCCTACAAACCAACTCAAATATTTCCGTTACCATCACAGCTGGTTTTCATACTGTATTATCAGCGAAAGGTCTTTCTCACCGGTCTTCGGATTCTATGGTGGCAACTCGAGCTTGATTAACCACAGTGGTGTTTCGTTTTTCGTCTGGTAGATCCGTGATGTAATGCACGAAATTCTCCAAACCCTTCACTTGTGTTATGCTGTGTAATATGTAATGTTTTTATGTAAATTTACAATATTAAAAAAGTAAAATATTCTTTGATTTAGTGACATTTTTTATACCCCGGCCAGACATATTTACTTGTATTCCCCACAGAACAGAGTTCGCCTTTATCGACTGAGCCTCGTATATTAATGAAAATTCTAATATTAAATTCAAATAACAATCGTATAGGTGGCATTCCTATGCGCGGTTAATCAAATAACCCTAATAATAAATGATTTAACGTTAGCGTCAGCGTTCCCGGCACACAAATCTGGTACGTTAACAATGAATTTTGGAATAACGCAAAATGCTGTAAAAGATCATAGCTATACATATAGTATTAAATACTTTGAAAGCAGTTTAGGTATGTATTCAGCCAACCGACATATGTATTTTATGTTACACAAATAATGTAATAATGCGCCAACGCTATCTAGAAGTTCAAAATGTTGTAAACATATCCACGTATTCATGGCGCTCATTTAAAAACCCTGATTTAAGGGTTGCACGCATTAAGCATCCGGTGTGAAAGATCATGCGTTTAGGCAAAATGAACCGTAAGTTATCTTGCGTTTTTATGCCTACATTCATTTGGTTCTTAGAACTTCCTATTTCCAATGCCACACCAAAATGTTATTCACCCTGAATTTCTCGTTGAGAATAACACGATATATCTATTTGACAAAAGTTTCTGGAATTATTTTTCAATAGAATTCGGATAATTATTTGCTCTGTATTGATGCATTTAGATGATGTTTGAAAAACTGATAAAATTTATGAAACAATAAAATATTTCTTTCTTAAACTATTTATAAGTTTGTCTTTTAATAATTTTATTTGTATTACATACTTGGTATTTTATCCAATTCAAATAATTTCTCTCATGCTTGGATCTTATACGCAACATTTATAAGGAATTAATAATGTATTCCATCACTTTGCTTGACTCCACCCAAAATAATGTTTTCTTATTCACCATTGGTATTTAACTTGAAACTAAAACGTTACTTTTCACATCAATAATATTAATAACTTAAAAATACCATGCGAGAGTTTATGCTCACAATCAGTCTTCAATTTCAAATATAGAAAATAGAATATAGAAAATTGTTCATTCTACTTCATTTATACTCTCATAGAAAGAAAGTTATGTGCTCGGTATTGATTCATCAAAGATCTCTTTCATATCCTTAGAGGTGCTCCACTGTTTTCGCAAACAAATGCCGGAAGAACATAAATCTTTGTGTATACATACTAATTTGTACGTTTGAAACAACAAAAGTAACACTAAACACAAGCTAGCCTAGAAATTTACAGCTTATAGTTAAATAATAATAAAAATAATAGTAATGTAAAGGATAGGGTCTAAAGAAATCCTGGACTTCGTTTAATTTCAAGTATTTTCTTGAAAACTCTATAGTTTCAGGGCATGCTCGGAAACAGTGAACAAACGTCAAACGATATAAGAATCTCTCCTTCATTAATTCCTAGTTATTCACTTTATTGACAAATTCCAGCCAATTTTCTACTGCTAACCATACGTGGAAGATTTTTGAATTCGTTGACTAGCCATTTGGAGAAACTGCAAGTGGGTGAATCAATGCCTGACACGATAGGTCTCATCGCTTTATCCGGTTTATGAATTTTGGGCAAACAATACATTTTTGGAATTGTAAGGTTAGAACTATTCAGTTTTCTTTTCGCGTCTATTAATCTTGGACACTATTTAATTGTACCTTTAACCTGTCTAATCATTGCGGATAGAGGGTTCTTTTTTAATTCTCTGTATGGTCCTGACGATATCATTGCGTTCACTCGCTCATAATACCCTGATTTGTCCATAATGACTATCCTATCTTCTTTTCGATAAAACAATCCCTTTTTCTCAAACCTTTAATAAGTTCGAGATCCGCCTTCGTATTATTATAACTTTTATAATTTTAAATATTCCTTTTTAATTGAATTTTGCACCCGTTTCTAATATACCTGTATGTATTTTCATCCAAATGTTTGATACTTCCCTCAATCTATGTATAATATTATCTATGGGGACTTTTGAATCTGTAATAGCATGCTTTAGCCCTTTAGTGAGAAGCTCTTTTTCTTTACAATTAGGTTTGATCGTTTAAGACACAACTACCGGAATTTTTTGTTTGCATTAATCATTTTTAATTTCTTTTTACATCTTTCTACTGTATGCCTCTGGAAATCACACCATCTTTAAATTGTTTTCGTCTGAGTTTTTTGTTATTTTTAAATGTAAAGTGTATAATTCTACTTCTAATTTACTTTCTAATTTACATTTTCTGTGCTGATGTATTTATTGCAGTAATAAAAGCGTACACTTGAGGAAACTCGTAATGCAAAAATTCGTAGAAGGACCACTACGAATTTTTGCATTCGGGGTGTGGGAGAAGGTTGTACATATGTTAGGGATGGGTAGAGGGAATGAAGGGAAAAGTAGTGCATGTTTTTAGTTACTTTTGCGCAAATTCGGTTATTCAACTTGATAATGGGAATCCACTTATTCCCGTAAAACGTGTCGTCCCGAATTGATTAATACTTTATGCGGCAGGAGTAATCCGAACAGTGTGTTTATTGTGCTGCCCCACAGTCCTTGCAATCTTTACTTTACTTAAATGACAAATATTAGTAGCTTTTTCCGAAATCACGATGTCTTTTATAATACCTGATAAAGTCAAATCACACGCGATTATAAGGGTAAAAATAAGTAAATATAGGGAAATTCAGGAAATTGCATAGCATTGGTGGCCAATTCTGCGTTTCTCCAATTTGCATCCAAGAACTCTCGCAAAACATCAACAAAGCGTAATTGTGCGGTTGCTAGTTCTTTAATTCGGGAATAGCAGTTTTCCTTAATGTTTTGAGATAATTTCCGCTAATAGGGGTGACTTCAAAAAAATATGGCCCTACGAAACCCCAGACGTGATTCCACCACGTACACAATTACCAAACAACGAAAACGTTAAATCCTGGCCTATCACCTCATAAGGATCTTCGTTTTATTGGAGCAAACTTCTTTTCAAATATGTAGAACAACCTGTAAATAAAGATGTTTATGTATATGTTATTCCTAAGACTACAATTATGGTTATGAATGTCAGCTAATAACAGCAACGGGTTAACAGCGTAACAACAGCCGTCTGGATATTTATAATATCTAGATTATCCAAGAAGCAGAAATAGAGAAACAATCAAATTTAAATATGGCAAAATGGTAATGGTAAACTATATACGGTATGTAACGGTGGCCTAAAAGTCGGGTCACCGTTATATAGACAACTTTTACATGTAAAGTTAATATTATGTATTTTTTTAAAGTTTTTATTTTTGCTCTCTGCATTGGTATGTTTTAGTAAAAATAAATTAGATTATGATAGATGGTGGAATTATGGTGTCTGTGCTAATATTGCATTACCATCAACTAGCACTCGGGATACTGTGTTTATATCAAATTACTTTTTCTTCGTCGGCTAAAATGTTGAACTACATCATTTGGTTCTCCGCAAAGATATATTTTGCTACATCTCTCTTTTCTCGAATGCAATGAAAGCGAAAGCTGTTTAACGTACTATATTATTTTAACAAATCCGGAAGAAACGTATATAATGTCGTTAGTTTAGCTTAGAGAGCACCAAGGTTTATGATAAGGACAACTAGAGATTTTTACAATACCTCCGCCAAAAATACTATTTTTGCCTATGTCATTAGTAAACTGGTATGCATTATTTATGAGGACTTTATATGTAATGTCCACATAAATCAAATTAAACATATTTTTTTTTAATTTCAATTTCAAGGACATAGTATATCTGGATAGAAATGTGTAATATTCTGAACTGCTGAACAGACATGGTTTTCAATCATTGGACCATAAGCGGTTGCGAAACAGTACCTTGTTGTCTATGAAAATTTATTAACAATCCAATTGACCTTCTGTGTTGCCTTAATGTTGCCTTATTTTTCTTTCTACAAGAGTTTCGAATACCTTCCTTCTGCTAACCGCTGAAACAAATATGAATTACACTATTTCTTATTATTGCTAATTGTTACATTATCTTACCGTAGTATACATACGCATACCTTTGCATAGTTGCTTGATGGTGTACTATTATTAATAGTCCTCTTGAATTACACTGGTTAACAAGATTTAACATTTAATCACCTGTAAAAATGCCAAGGAAATGTGTAAACCACCCGGACCCCGGTTTCTACATTTGCGGCGAATTGATATTTAAATATCTAAAACGGTCTTTCACACCTCTCTTTAAAAGCTGCTATGAGCAGTATTTCAAGCGTAAAGTAGGTGATGATGACAAAAGCTGGGCTTCCAATATTTGCTGTGTTACGTGTGTCAGACTTCTTAGAGCGTGGGCAAAAGGTAAACGACATATCCCTTTTGCTATTTCTATGATTTGGAGGAAAACACTAGATCATATTACCGATTACTATTTTTGTCAGACAAATATAAGTGGTATGACTTCTAAATCCAAACATACTGTAAAATATCCTAATATTACATCTGCACTCAGACCAGTACCTCACAGTCTGGAATTACCTGTGCCCAAAATCTCCACAAAACATGACACTAAGCGACAATGAAAGTGCTGATGATACCAAGGCAAATGGAGCACTGCTATGTTGGCAGATTATTGCTGGACGCTGAAGGGAGATGTTTCTGATCCAAAGGACATATCAGCACATTATCCAAATAAATATATCACTTATACGTCATTTTTTCATGATTTATAAACATAAACCCTGCCTGGTTCTGAAAACAGATATGAAATAAATGTAAAAAGTACTACCAAGTTCACCCACTTAGACAAAATAAATCTAAAATTTTGTTGACCAGTGTTATTGTATCTCTTGGGCGAAAATATATATATTATTAAGAATGAGGTAAACACATTTCGCTCAGCAATTCGCTAGACAGTTGGCGTTTATTTGACACAGAAACTGATCCAGATATATGAAAATAGGCAATAATTTTTAATTAACAGATACTCCATTCCGGTATTAATTAAACGTTTAAACATAATTCTTCGTTAACATATTCGGTTGGAGTATTTCCCGTATACGTACCACCAGCGTTTGAAGTCTTCGAGTACTTCCTCTTCCAACCTGCCTCTGTATGTGGAAATGTACACGGCAAACAAAGCGAAGCGCTCGCGGCTTAGTCCGGTGAAAGGATTCGATTCAGATGAAATGTTGATACACTTATGCAGCAGATCAGTTTAACAGCAGCATCACATAGTGAAGGTGTGTAATCATGTTACTACAGGTGCGTGAAAATATAAACATGTACATACGTTACTCTATTTCCTCTTTTGCCGTGTTTCGATGTAGATTTGTGGGTAGAATGGATTCGCGCGTTCTTAATTCAATTCCAGTTTCATATTATTTGTGCATTTATTTATCTATTACTACCGAATTTTTGTTTCTTATTTCCGTTTTGTAAATATAAATAATTAAGTGTTAATCTTTTTTGGTTTATATTATCTGATTCTAAAATTACAGGTTTGTTCAAAAGAATATCTTTACAGTATTATAATAATATTATTGAAATAACGTTTCTAGTAATATTGTGCACACCTGAATATTACTTTTAAGACATTTGCCAATTGTGGCAGCATGTTATGCTGATAGTAATAGATAATCACAAATATGCCTACAGTGACCGGCATAAGGTTCGCAACATACTGATTTTTTTTAATTATTGAGGTATTTTAAAATTTTGGGGGAGAATCTATTCAGCATATCCAATAATTAAAAAATTCACATATGTCACCTGACCACTGGTATGGCGGCAAATTCAAAAATTATACCATAAAACGACAAAAAGTGGGGTTAGGTGACATGATATCCAAAAAAAATTATTTGAAAAGTTTGCACATACTATCAAACTCTATAGTATGTGCAAGTTTTTGAAAATATATTTAGAAAAATTTAAAATTTTTTAAATAAATTGCATATTTTGATTTTTTTCTCTTTTAGTAGCTCAAATAAAGTAAGATGCCTCAATATTGCTCACACTGAAAACATTTTTCAAATCTCCCATAATTAACAGAGCTAAAACTAAAAAGTAGGTTTGCAGCAGGACAGTTGCTGTTGCAGCAGATTTTAAACAGTAGCAATAGAAAAATTGTACACTTTTATTCCACACTACTTAACAAACATTATATTTATTGATCAAGATATTTTTTACTGCTCTCTGTGTTGCGACTAATATGTAATTTTACAAAACTGCTATAAGACAAAATAAATAGCATAGTTAACTGTTGTTAAAATTCTACTACTCTGAACGAAAATCGTATATTTGTAGATAGGTAACAGGCAAAATTAACGATAACAAATTGAATTAACAGTTACTACATATCATTTATTTCATTTTTCTTTAGGCATAATCTATTAAGATTAAATATACCGTAAAATAACGCGCCATCAACTTACTACAAGAAAACATATGAGTCTAAAATACCCAATATTGACAGAAAGAAAAAACTAGCTGATCGGACGAAAATATCAAAGTGGCTTGGATGTACATGTATCTCATATTTTGATGTAAAACTTGATTTAGATTGGTGGTCAGAGAAATAATATGGACACAATATTTGTGGCGCTGTATCTGTGTCTAAGCGGTGTAAAAAAATTGAAAACAGTAAATTGCTACAGTTTACGGCGATATGAAGTTGCCCTTTACATCACTGAAGGTGATAACAAAGGCAACAATAATTTTCGCTTTATAAACATATTTTCTTTCAGATTTTTTCTTTTGTAATGTTTTATTTTTGTCATTTCTATCATCTACTTGTTTCTATTTCATTTGCTGTTAGTTGGCCATTCAAGATAACGTATGTTTTTTAATACATGTAACTAAGGTACCTTTCTGATTCAAAATTAAAATTATTAAAAGTTGTTACCGAAAATAAATATTAATATTATCGGTATTTTGGTACGAGTGGTACAATACAACGTACATATGTGTGGAATAGTTGAATTAAAATATATATATAGATCAGCTCGACAGGCCTTGTGGCCCTAGGCTTCAATTCTCCTCACTATCCTCCTCCAATTCCCTCTATCCTGCGCATCCTGATGCCATGTCTCCACTCCAACCGTCCTCAGATCT
>JARFOC010001312.1:160881-188119 GCA_031763485.1 Osmoderma eremita
TTATGTCGCGAGATACTTCAAAGTCATTTTAATAGTCGTAATTACGTTCCCAGATACCTATTGTGCTAGTTGGGATGATAGTGATGAAGGTTCTCAAAATGTTAGTATCTTCGACCTCCAACAATAACACCAGAGATTATCCAAGATAGCATTAAAGTCTTTGTTATTTAAGAAAATCTCGTTCTTTGTCGGACTTGCCACGATGGAAAGCAACTGAATATCGTACTTTTCTGTTATATTTAAGGCCAGTAGCTTTAAAAACACACAATTAATGTAGCTGTCTATGTGGATTTTTTATTGTTGCATTGTGGCATTACTATTTTAATTTCTAAAGAACATTTAACTAACTTTGGCACCGATTTTTGCGGACTTATTACTAATTATTAATTATTAATAACGTAATTATTAATAACGTACAAATGATACAAACATTACAAATGATTTCATTTGTAATGTTTGTATCATTTGTACGTTATTCCACAGGGAGATGCTTAATTATAAATAATTAATACATTTTTCAGTGAGTTAAGGAAATACAGTCTGTAAACACCGTTTGAAGTCCTAAAGAAAAAGTAAACGCACTATATGTAACTATAAAACAATTGAACACTAAATGGACAATCCCACCGTTGCTTCTTTAACCGATTACATAATAATCTTAAAAGTTTAAAATACCAATATTAATTTTAAAGAGTTGTTAACATTTATGTCTCTTTTTAGCAGTTTTAGCGTTCATATTACTTAACACATGATTTAATATAACTTTATTGGTAGTTAAACAGAAATGAACACATAACATAAAACTAAAACTGACAGTTCCTTTCTACTGCAACTACCATAATAGGGTTGTCCTCTAAGGCGCCTGCGTACGCGTTATGTGCGAAGCCAGGAATATTTTAAATACATTAGCTAACAAAAATCGCATTCCTTTCTTATCTCGTTCATTCATGTTTATTTTTCGTCTAGTGTCCGATGCGAGGTCTCGCGACACCGTCCACGATATGCAGAACATTTGAATAAATGTGGTACCTAATTTTAAAATTAAAACAAGTTATTGTTAAATCTAAAGAAAAGGAAAACTTCCTATACTGTTTTTATTGTTAATTGTTTGTAAATATCCACATACTTCAACCAATCCAGTATATTTCCTGTCGAGTAAATACAATCGACGTAAATATCGCTTTGTTGTTTGACGCGACCTTGAACGCCGGGCGCTTACAAAACGCGGCGTTGTCTAGCACACGGCGATCGTACCGGCAACCGTTGTGACACATGCGCATTGCCCGCCAAACGCTGGTCTACCGTTCAGTAACGCTTCGATTTTAACGTCGCAGTATCGAATGTAACGCAGTGTGGTGACGTATACAAACAATAGATTTCGTACAAATTCCTAAGGTTTTTTTTTTAAATTACTTACATCCAGGTGGAAATGTCGATAACCGAATACAATACTTTCAACGTTAAAAGCTTTATCAACGAGGTACACAAACGGCGGGCACTATGGGACGTCTCGCACGAAGACTACAAAAATCGCATAGTCAGGCAGAACGCCTGGTTAGATATATGTGAAGTTTTTGCCTCGGATTTCCATGAGAAAGACAAGGAGGATAGGTTAATAATTGGTAAGTTGAAAATATATCGCGGTGCTGATAACAATTTGAACTATACTAAATGATATACACAAATACTTCTCAATAAAGCTCGATTTTTTAATTATACACATTTGTATGTGGAAGTAGAAAGAACGAAAATACATACAGACGAATTGCCAATTGCATACGCTGTTCTATGTGTGAGTGAGTATATACAATCACGGTACAAATACAATACGTAACAACATGCGCACGTTTTTATGACGTAAATGGAATAAAAGCATTGCGGAACTTTGATTTGTGGCCCCTTCGCGAAGAATGACGTAGGGACCCTCTCAGGAGTCTCATATCGAAAATAAAAATAGACTATATGCATTTTTATTTAAGGCTTATGAATATTTTAAATTTGTCGTATAATTAAAAAATAGTGTGTGTAAAAGAAAATAATTATAAAATTAATACTTATTTGTAGCTAAACATAAATAAATATTTTAAGTAGGTAGGTATGCACCAATAAAAAATGAACAAATGTAATAACATTTTAATTTTAACATCTCTTTTTATTTGCGATATAAGACCCATGAAAGGGTACCATTTTTCGCGGGGGGCTCACAAATCCAAGTTCGGCACTGATTTTATTCCAGATTTTTCTTTTATAAATTTTAATACGCTCGCAATGTTTTCTTTTCCCTGGCTATGAATTATTTTGCCTTTCACGCCAGCTTTCTTTGATGTTGATGCGATTACTTCAACCATCATAACCTATAACTATTCATACGAGGGGTGTAAATTAAATAAGGAGACTGATATTTTTCAATATTTTTATTTGCACATAATTACAATTGAACGTTGTTTTCCTCAAAATAACTCCCCTGGGAAGCCAGCGTTGGAGACGGTTCTTCCATTCCTCGTAGCGGTGCTGCAACTCGGATATTGGAATCGCCTATGGCTGGTCGGTTACAGCCGTTTAAATGTTTTCGAGTGTCCCAAAATGATGTCTCTTCAGATGAATTTTCAAACTTGGGAAGAGAGAAAAGTCACAAGGACTCAAGTCAGGTGAATAAGGAGGCTGAGGAGCCACGGAAATATTTTTACTGGCCAAAAAACCGTTTGTGTGTGACAAGGCGCATGATGCAGAATCCAGTCGTTCTTGATGTTTGGCCTCACACGCATGACCCTTTTTCGGAGTCCTTCGAGAACCTCTCGGTAAAAATGTTGATTAACTGTCTGACCTTGAGACACGAACTCTTTGTGAACGATTCCCTGCCTATCAAAGAAACAAATCAGCATGCTCTTGATATTTGATTTTCTCATTCTTGCTCTCTTGGGCTTTGGAGAGCCTGAAGTGTGCCATTCCTTGCTCTGGCGTTTTATTTCCGGGTTATACTGGAACACCCAATTCTCATCGCCACTAATTACGCGTTCCAAAATTTTTTCGTTATTTTCAATCGATTCCAAAAGATTTTGTCGACATTGCCATCGGTTCTTGCAGTTGATTTTACTCTTTTTTTTACTCGTACTTAACAACTTAGTGTGTCAACACTATGTATCACTTGTTTGTTTGTTGTACCTATTTTTAGTTGTAATTTTACTTAGATTTGTCCATAAAATTTTGTAATTTTTCACGACAATAAAGCACATTATTATTATTATTATTACTTTTGAAGGCCTTCCGCTGCGTGGCTCATCTCCCATCGACTCTCTTCCTTCTGCAAATGCCTTAAACCACCGAAAAACCTGGGCTTTAGACAAAACACTATCTCCGTAGGCCTGCTGAAGTTTTGCCAAAGTTTCTGTTGCACTTTGCCCAAGTCTGAAGCAAGACCTTATAGCACACCGTTGCTCGAAATTAATGTCTTTCATTTGTAGAACGCGTCACGAAAATCGGGTTCACGGAAAAAACGACAACGGACAACCAAATGACTTGATCGAGTTCAAACTTGCACTGAACGCGTATTACAATGTCCACTTGTCGCCCCTCCATGTCCCGTGTTGCCATATCAAACGCTATCTGGTCAGTCTCATTACTTAATTTACACACTTCGTACTTTTATATATTCTGGGGATGTGTATATAGGAGCTACATAATGTGTTTAGAATCATAACATTCTTCTAATACAAATGTAAGAATGACTTACATTTGTATTTCATATAATTGTAATTAATATGATTAATCCCAGCATTTAACTGTCATATAACGTTTGACAAGTCCATAGAGAAAATATCTGAAGTAGAGGTCGAAGATTGGGATGCATGATTAGGCGGGAGTATGCAGCATGAGAACGGCCGTGGCGTCAGGCAGCAACCCACAGTAAAACATATCTACGCCAATTTATAACAGCTTTGTTCCTTCAAGTTCGCCCGATCGTCAAGTGGACGTCAGCCGCATACGCAATGCACAAAATGCGTTCCAACAAACGATGAAACACAAGAGCATACATTACCCGTTCCAACAGACATTTATTTTCGACAAGTTCATGTATCAGTACATGAAGGGGGTACGCACATTTGTCAATCCATGAACTAGTTGATGAACGCATCAGAAAAGGCGTGAAGGAACAAAGCTAATACTAAAGATAAGGCAACAGTATAAAGGTAGCACAGAAGGCAAAAGCAGGTACTCCATAAGCCGTAGCCAGACCATTTATACTACAATGCTTGGTGCCATTTTCGAAGTTTCGCATCGGCGCTTGGAATATTAACTCAATAACTGGACGTAGTGCCAAAACAAACGCAGTACCGGAGTGACGTTGCATTAACGTGCTGTGGGCAAGAAACACGTTTCAAAGGTTGTAATCGGGAATGGATTAAAATTGATATACTACGGGAAGGACAAGACACACATCGAAGACAAATGTTGCTTCAAGCTTAAGAAAGACGACCTCGTAGAACGGGAACTGTCTAGGACAAAGAATAAGATATAGCAAACAAATAAAGCTAAAATTGTGTAAAAAACTGAATTTTGTAATCATGCTACGCAAATGACTCCAGATCCCCGTCTGAATAAAATTTCGTACGGTTAAATTTGCCAATTCTAATGAAATTCGGATTATTCAAAGAAAAATCCAAAGCAGACATTATCTTTCGTCCCAATTTGGTCGCTTTTGGTACCGTCCGCGTCTTCAATAGTGTTGAGTAAAATAATTTTATGCTGTTTTTTCCCCTTATCCATCATCTCACGAATGACAGTCTCGCTCTCATATAACGCATATCAAGTCGCTTTATCATTAACAATGTTCACATAATTCTTAAGATCACCAACTAACGCTTTCGACACGTTTAATTTCTTGAACTGAACTTTAAACTTAAAACATTCAGCATAATAAAATGTTAGCCGTCTGTTAAGACACTGAACGAAAATCCAGTGTTATGGTACTACTTGTCATTTATTGGGTAGCTCACGGGTCCCCTCGCGGTAAAAGCTTGGTGATTTCCAGGCGAATTTATCTTCGAGTCAGAACAAGGAACTTGTTTGTGCATCTATCAAAACTTAGGAGCTGTAAATCGACGTAAAATTAAAAAAAAGGAGCAATACAGTGTATTAGGTAATAAAGTAGTCAAAAGAAACTGCAGGAATATTACACTACAGTAATTCACTGTACGATAGTTAGTATCTTTATTATATTTTAAGTGTTCTGTGTTTTCCAAACAAGCCTAGTCCTCAGATATTGAGGTCTAGCGTTTCTTTTCGGTGATCGCCAAAGTAATCAGTCTTATTCCAGAGTAGGTCGTTGATAGGGCATAGCATATTGTTACCCCTCGAGGCCGGAAACGATAGCCACTTAAAAATTCACTCAGCGGCTATGGCAGATGGAGAACCTGTTTTGAAAACTCTTTGTAATACTGATTAACAAGTTTTTTTCCCCAAGCACAAAAATGCCTGATTCCCATATATACATTTGCATACTGAAATTAATTATGTGCTCAGAATTTCTCCATCACCCTTAGCTTTTATGTTTCAGGATATTCGCTTATCCACCTAAAATATGCATGCATGGAGATGTAGTATAAGAGAACATGTCTTGACGTTATTTCAGTTGTCCGCTGGAGCTCGAAACTGATCAAGTAGCATGCAATGGTTAATGTTTGAACATGTCTTGACGTGTTAAGACCCGCATTTCTCATTCCTAGAGAGCATCTTTTGTTACTTTGGTTGTCGGCTAGAGCTCGGTGAATGAACATATACGCTGACGTTGTTGCCGTTACCTTGTAGTGCGTTCAAGCCATTGTAGTGAAACCGCGAACGTTTAATCACGTATAAAGATGCCAAGGTAATGTGTAAACCACCCGAACTCTTTCTGCTACATTTGCGGCGAATTGACATTTAAATATCCAAAACGGTCTTCAACACCTCTCCTTAAAAGGTGCTATGAGCAGTAGTTCAGTAGGTGATGAAGACAAAAGCTGGGCTCCCCATATTTGCTGTGTTTCGTGTGTCGGACTTCTTACTTTTGCTATTCCTATGATTTGGATGGAACCATCAGATCATATTACTAATTGCTATTTTTGTCTTACAAATATAAGTGGTATGAATTCTAAATCCAAACATACTGTAAAATATCCTAATATTTCATCTGCACTGAGACCAGTACCTCACAATCCGGAATTACCTGTGTCTAAACGTCCACAAAACGTAGAATGTTTTGCAGGCGACAACATTGATTTGGATCCAACATTTCAACCTGATTCGTCTTGTTGTGTGCCGCATCTTCTACCTGGACGCTGAACAGAGATGTTTCTGATGCAAAGTAAAACCGAAAGTCATATATCAGCACATTTTCCAAGTAAATATATCGGTTTTTACGTCATTTTTTTTATGATTTATAGACATATTATAATATATACTTTCACAAAATTTCATTGCTTTGTCACTCTGAAACCCTGCCTGATATAAAATTCTGAAAACAGATATGAAATAAGTGTAAAAAGTACTACCATGTTCACCCACTTTTCCTTCTGGGACAAAATAAAACATTTTGTTGACCAGTGTAATTTTTACTCAATTCGTTGATAAATTTATCAACATCCGCAGTCAGCAATTGTAGATTTATGTTTTAGTTCAGAGTGTTAATTATCATCCCTTTCCTTGTCATTTTGGCCTTTGACAACGTACCCTAGATAGCAACGTCCATTTTATTCCTCGTTCCTTCTGGTGGCTTCATGTTGTGTACCTTTATCGCCAAACCCTTGCAGGCATTTTTATGAATATCTCCAACATTCGAGATGTCTGATTTGCATGCGGATTAAATGTGTAGTAAAATAAGAATTTATTATAATTGAACTGTAATTTTTTTTTGATTTTAAACGCAGAAATAAAAACTTTATTATATTTTCTTTCGTAACGTAAAATATTACTACCTAGCATGGCGCTACAAGGCGATGTATGCGCCTTCTGAAATAATACGAGACGAGAGTGAAAATATACTGTCCTTGCATTTGTTGCATTTATATAATATGATCAGGTGGACTACTACTTAAAGCCGTTTCTTCCATACACAGCTTTTCTCCGTAAATCTTCCTCATTCGAATCATTCCTCTTCGGCGAAAATGCGTTATATTCAAACTGCCTTCATATATTTCGACAACACTTTTCACATTTTCACTTTCAGTTTCTGTAAAGTCATTGAGATTAGTTTTACCTCTTCCATAACTTCGTATTAACTCTTCTGACTCCTCTTCTGTCAATATTTTGCTCGTACAAGTCATATTAACCAAATACATAAACATTATCAAGAATGGTAACTTAGCGTCGTATACGACTTGATCTAACCCTTGCAAGTATTAACAAACTTTATCAAATCCACACTATGTCGCAATAATGAGTACCACTACGTGCTATGGATTTTGAACTAGATTTAACGTAAATAATTAAAATATCGGCTATTGAAGTATAGATGGCATCATATTTGACGCCACGTTATCATTCTACGGTTAACAAGACAACTATTTCAGTCAAACGTTAAAAGATACATTTCACATTCACTTGAAACTTTGTAGTTGAATGAGGAATTCTAATTAAAAATTGACCAAATTACCACAAAGAAATGAACAAAACTGAAGATCAGTGCGAATGGTAAATGTTAATTCGAGGTAACGCAAAAGCTTATATTAATCTCAAATAAAAAAAATTAAACGACATTTAACTGTATTGGCATATTTTTGTGAATTTCTGACATTACATGCCAATAAGAAATGACGCTAACAATATTTAGATGCATTTACAATTTTTTATTTAAAACTATGTACATGAACAACATAAGTTACTTAAAAGGATTATGATATGCTCGTAACGGTCTTAACAAATAGCTTTGGAAATAAAAAACACTATTATAGTGCCGCTTAGACTCTACCAAAAAGTAACAAAGAAATAAATTAGTTCAACAAAACCGACTGCACAGCGACCGACAACTGGGATAGGAAGGCATGTAATACGCAAAGAATCGCGAAACCCGTGGAGAAAACGCAAACAGAAACTCTAAAAACCAAAGTAGACGTAGGCAGTGTTACAAACCAGAGATTCCACTCCGAACAGCAAATAAAAACATTGGAAATACCTGATACATAAATAAAAGAAGCACAGAATCCCCACGGGAGGAGAATCTGATGGAAAAAATAGATAGGGAATATAGAGAAAGCATGTGAAGTCAATATAAATAAGTGTGGAAGTGTTCATATCTGGAGGCGAAATGACACTTGCTTTAATAAAATACTTTCAGAAATGAAACAAAGAAAAAAGGCAATTATTATTTTTAGTTAGGTTTTCACTTAAAAATTTCACTTATTTTAATAAAGTCTATAATCCCATACACCTAATTATCTAACTACATTGATTAAAATGAACAAAAATACAGGTCCAATTAACGAACGCTTCTATTTCATTCCCGGTAATTACTAATGTCTTACGTTACCCCAACAAATAAATTATCCGTCTTTCCCTAACAATAAAAAAAAGGAAGAAAATAAGATATATAGGTATACTGAAATGAGAATTTGTACGAGCAAGGTATAAAAAATTTATGAAGTAATGCCTGTAATGAACGAACGTGCCGGCATCTCTCTACCACATCACGAAATAAATTGAGTTCTGCACGTCAAAGTTGATATAATTAAATTTACGGTTACTGTCAGCCTTCTAAAATTACGGAATTGTTTTAAATACTTATTTACTTCTCATAAAACCATAAGAATTTACTAAATCTTCATGTAGGTGCTCTAATACTCTCAGATTATTGTACGGTCAACATTAAATTAAATCCCTTTTATTTTTGTAAAACGGATACCAGTCTACCTACAGTCAATTTCGAATACAGTAAAGCGCTTATAGGAATTCCGTTCAGCGTTGCCACGATTTTTAAGGGTAGATACGTGAATGAAATATAAATACAAACCAAAATGTACTGCAATCAAGCAGATTTTGTTATAATAATTTACTAAAATACATAGTGTTATCATGGGGAATAGTTCGAGAAGCCTTGCCATTAACCCTTGCCCCAAAGAACGTAATAAAAGGTTTTCGTTGTACAGGCATAGAACCTTTCGATAGAAACATATTTTCATATGACGATTTTCTACCTGCTAGTGTCACAGATCGTCCAGAAGTAAATGGGCTAGTTCTATATGTTAGTTTAGGCATACAAGTAGTCCTACAAGAGCCTGTCTTCTAAAAGGCGAAGAGAGGAAAAAAATATATAAACAGTTAAAGGCCATGTATATTTTGTCAGAGCGCTTTTGACAAAAAATTAAATAAAACATCAAAAGTTGCTACATGAAGTTCTCTCTATTATAACCAGTCAACGGTTTCTATGTGAATTTTCCAGTGAACACAATTGACTAATATCCCAAAAATGATTTATACATACAATATACCAGAGATAGGATGTATGTATGTAGAGCAAGGGTGATATAGAATAGGGATAGGATAGGATAGACGATGCACTTAATGCTGAAAATGTGAAGAACTAACCAGATCAGCGCGCCAAGACTTATGCATTTCAAACTTGACACGATGCATAATTTCGTTCATAATTCTATTCATTCTTCCCTACAAGATTTTTATGCATCATGTCATACAAAAAATGTTCAAAAAAGTGTGTGCATTCTGCATTTTTAAATACAACATGTTCTATTTCCAACCATAGTTCTGTTCAGAAACTGTGCGTAGAAGTTGCACAGTAAAAACGCATTGACAGGTTCGAAAAAAGTATTCCTAAAGGTTATATTTACAATTGGAATGCCACTCATCAATAAATTTTCAAGATTATGAAGCATGTATAAAAAATGCTTTCTACAGGTAATAATATATTAAATAAGATAAACATGGAAAGAAATTATAAAATTACTTTAGATTAATCCAAATACGCGTTTCCTTTGTAGCGGAAAATGCATACAGGAAAACATTACAAGTACCTACACGTATTACAAGTTGCAGGAAAGCATTACACGTACAATTACTAATATTACATATTATTTCCGCCGTTTTTGAAACAATTGTTGCGCAGCAGACGCTTCCAGTGTTATACCTTCCTCTGGTTCACTTAAATTTATATTTCCTTCCGCCACGGTGGAAAAAAAGTTCAGTCAACATACCTTCCTCGGGTATTGGTGGAATAACCTTACCTGCTATAAAATCATATATGTATTCATTAAACATAATGTCAATGCATTATTTTTCGTATCTGATGGTAACAATAAAGTTGGAACTGAAGCCATTTTTTCAAGCTTTCTAGGTATTTACTCTGATTGGAAAATCTATGCGAGATGCCTTCCCTATCTGTGCAATTAGCCACCGAACATTGGGTATCTTCATTTTTCAGGATTTTCGAAACAATAATTAATCATTAATTAATTTACTGAGACGTGAAATTAACCTTTTCACTCACCATTCCACTTTTGTATATTGTATAAAATGGTGGTAGCTTTTTTTTAGTAGGAGACATTACAATGAGGCCCTGGTTAAATAAGGTTTGTACCTTAAAATTCATACTTTTTTTTATTTCTTGATACATAATCATTTTTGGCATTCTTAGATATTCTATGCAATTCGGCACTTTTATACCAGGCTCGTCCTGTATATCCGTTACTTACAAATTAATTTGGTAAATTACCTATCAGATATTATCAACAAACAAAAACAGTAGAAAAGACAAAATAAAATCTAACAAATACTGCAACGGCGTTCAATAATAAACCTTAAGTGAAAAGCAAAACTTCCGTGTTAATAAGTTTTGTTCTTGAATACATTAAATATACACAAAACTAAAACTAATTCAACTAAATTACTGCATTCCATTACATCTTATTGCTTTAAGCATCAGTGCTTATTATGTAGTAGACTTTGGAGTGCATGCATACATTAAAGCGCTTCACTAGCCACTCCCCTAAATGACTACATTCCGCCTGAAAATACGGAGCAAAACACTTTGTAGTGTATTTCGTATTTTGTCATTTTAGCGTAAAAACCATTATTTTCCTGACCAACAGAATATGCGGTATAAAATTTAAAAAAGCAATTTCGTGAAATACACATTAATTAACGTGTTCTTGTTTTTTGGGATATAGACAATAATTTTGTTATTGCCGTCGTGCTTGGTAAGATTTCGTTTACGCTTCGCTTACAGTGCCTGGCGAATGGCTTCATTTCCTATTCTATCACGAAGGGTATGTCCCATTATAGTTCTAAGTGTCTTCATTTCCGTCGGTCTCATTACTTGTTTAGTTTTCCCTATCTCTGCTCTTGTTTCGGCAGCAATGCGTCAGGATTGGTGCTACAAAAGTTTGACAAACGCAATTTCGCTTTTCCTCGTTCTATTTTTGTTGACATATAATATACCCGACAAGATTTCTTCTGCAGCTGACGTTATTGTTGTTGTATGTGTGTGTTCACGCGCAACTAACTTGGAATATATTAAATTCTTGCATAATAGATACTATACACCCCGACTTTCCATACGGAGGGGGTAATGAGTATTATATATTATTTAATACGTAATTATGTTGTTACGTATGCGTTTTAATAAACACAACTTTTGTTTGGCTGTTACGAGGGATGTCCAGTTACTCAGGTACATTTTGTTTATAGTAATCAATAGTAAATATCAAGTTAATAATAGTAAAAGCGAGAACTGTTAACTACTTTTCAACATAATTGCCGCCAATGTTAAGGCACTTATCCCATCGAGGCACAAGCTTCTGTAAACCCTCTTCGTAGAAGATGCGACCCAAATTTGTAAAATTTGCCGTACTTCCTCTTGAACTTCGTCGTCGTCCTCAAACCTTTCACCCAACAAATGAGCTTTCAACGACCAAAACAAATGAAAATCAGAAGGAGCCAGGTCTGGACTATAGAGCGGATAGGCAGTAACTTCCCAATTGTGTTTCTGAAGCCATGCCTTTATCTGATTTGAAGTGTGCGATCTTACATTATCATGCAACAACCTGATTCCTTTCGTCAACCTGCCTCTTCTTTTCAGCCGAATGCCTTTGTGTAGTTTTTCGAGAATTTGACAATAGATATCGCTGTTGATTGTCGCTCTCGGTGGTAAAAACTCTATAAACAAAATGCCTTGCATATTCCAGAACACAGTTGCCATTTTGGTTTTTGCAGGCTCTTGAACTTTGAATTTTTTCGGTGTTGGTGAACTCGGATGCTTCCACGTCATCGGGTGGTGTATCCACGCTTTGTCTCCTGTAGCTATAGACTGTAGAAATCCGTTTTTCTGACGATAGCGGGTTAAAAGCTCCATTGCCGCCGCCATTCGTTGCATTTTGAGTTGGTCGGTGAACAGTTTTGGTGCCCATCTCGCGGACACTTTTCGATCGCTTAATTCAGATACCATTTCACTAACATAGCTTTTAGGAATGCCGGTCAGCTTTATCCCGTATTTTCAACCGACGATCTTCTCAAATCAGCGTATCGACCTTTAATTGATCTTATCCGTTTTCGTTGTTGATGGTTTTTTCGCACACCTTCGGGATAATGGTTCAGAGCTGTAGATCCACTTTTGAACTGTTTACACCAAACACTAACTTGTTTTGGACTCATAACGCCTTCTCGGTAAGTCTTCAGTATTATTTTATAAATTTCGGTAGCTCTTTCATTGTTTGCATGCAAAAAACGAATGACCGTTCGCACTTCAAACTTTGAGTATGCTTCGATCATAACTGACATTGTACGGCTGTCACTGCACACGTTGTACTGAACCTAAGGCAATGGCACTATCTGGAGTGCGTGCAAGTTTATACCTGGTCAGAGCAACGTAGGCGGTGTGTCGCGCAAACGTACTTTAATAACCGGACATGCCTCGTACATATGGTTTATACTAAAGGTGCCCATTCACATATAATTCGCCTTCCGTCCCAGGGGCTGTATGATCTGGACTCAAAATTCAAAATTTTCTCGAGATACACACCGCACAGTTAACTCAAACAGCGAGGCCTTCGGATTGACGATTTTGAGCTCTGGGCGAACTGAGTTTTCGCCACACACACAGGCATGTTGCCAGTTCTGATCGAGTGATGGTTGCAATGAACAATGCTTTTAGCCATTGTTAAAAAAGAGCGAGCAGCATTTTTGTGCGTTTATTGTCCATGCATTATACTAGCATTAAGATTCAATAAACTGGAAGCCCGGACCTGTCGGTGTATTTAGAGATTTTAACTGAGAGTATCCAAATCGGCAGTTCTGGACTGTAAGCGAACTGTATGTAAATGGGCACCTTAACTAACAACATCTTAAGCATTACCATAAATAAAGAAATAGTAGGCATCCTATTATCAAATCAAAAAATAGACTATGGTCCACTTGTATTATAAAATATCAATTTTCAACAGTTGAAATGCAGTTTTAGAGTTCAGGAATGACATAGAAGCTGCTTATTAGCTAACTGATTTGTCAAAAAATAAATAAGGTGGGATTATATGATAATGTTGTAATTATTTTCGTTATAATGTATCTCTGTGTCTTAGAGATAGATTACACTGGTTAACAAGATTTTTGTCCCAAGCACAAAAATTCCCTGATTGCCATATACTGTTGCATGTTGAAATCAATTATGTTTTCAGAATTTCTCCATCACCCTTAGTTTTTATGTTCCAGGATATTCTCTTATCTACCTAAAATATGCATGCATAGACATGTAGTATAAGAGAACATGTGTTGATGTTATGTCAGTTGTCGGCTAGAGCTCGGAACTGATCAAGCAGCTTGGAATGGTTAATGCTTGAACATGTCTTAACGTGTTAAGGCCTGGATTTCCCATTCCTAGATAGCACCTCTTGTTATTTTAGTTGTCGGCTAGAGCTCGGTGAATAAACATATACGCTGACGTTGTTAACATTTTAAAGAGTGTTACGTTGTGGTGCGTTCAAGCTATTGTAGTAAAACCGCGAACATTTGATCACCTGTAAAAATGCCAAGGAAATTTGTAAACCATTCTTTTCGCTACATTGAAATATTAAAAACGGTCTTTCACGCCTCTCCTTAAAAAAGTGCTGTGAACAGTATTTCAAGTGCAAAGTAGGTGATGAAGACAATAGCTGGGCTCACCATATTTGCTGTTATGTGTGTCAGACTTCTTACGGCGTTGACAAAAGGTAAACGACATATGCTTTTTGCTATTCCAATGATTTGGAGGGAACCGTCAGATCATATTACCGATTGCTATTTTTGTCTGACAAATATAAGTGAAGATGAAAGTGCTGCTGACACCAAGGCAAACGTAGCCCTGCTATGTTGGCACACTATTGCTGGACGTTGAAGAGAGATGTTTCTGATGCAAAGTACACCCGAAAGTCATATATCAGCACATTTTCCATGTAAATATATTACTTTGTACATCATCTTTTCATGATTTATACACATATTATAATACATACTTTCACCAAATTTCATTGCCCTGGTACCCTGTCTTATAGAAACATTCTGAAAGCAGATACGAAATAAGGGTAAAAAGGTGCTGCCAAGTTCACCCACTTTACCTCGTGGGACAAAATAAATCTGAAATTTTTGTTGACCAGTAGTATTGTATCTGTTGGACGGAAATATATATATTATTATTATTAAGAATGAAGTAAAAACGTTTGGCTCAGTAATTCGTATGACATCGTAGTCAGTTTTTGTCCGAATGCTGAGTAGCAAATGACATCTGTAACAAATAAAGGAAAGGGAAAACGTACACCCTCCAAAGCTACATTTCCGCTCCTATATCCATGCAAGAACTTATTTGCTTCTTTTGACCCGTATTGTACGCCGAATAAATATTCTATCCAATACACTGTGTTTAGTCCGATATAAAACGAAATAAAGAAAAGTTTACCCCAATTGCCTACATCTGCTTCAAGTACAACCGCTAATTGGAAAGGGTTAGATTAGCAAAAGGAGTGCAGTCTTCTCTATTACTAATACAATATATCGAAAAACAACCGAACTACATCCCAACTGTCGCAGGGCTTTCGTTCCATTTCAAAAACTGCCTCTTGTGTCGACTCTAGCGTTGGATATTCCTACCAAAGCTATCCCTACAATAATATAAAGCTGATGGCCCGAATACATTGTATATACTGATTATCAGAACTCAATATTTTTCATATATTTGTTATATGTTCTAGATATCTCTATTTGTATCTCTAGCGTGTCAGACATCCCACTACATTTAGCTACATGTTGTATACCTTAATATATACTAATATATAATTTTGTCACTCTATGTTTCCCTTCATTCTGTTTTAGTTTCTCGTAGAGAACAGCATACATTATAATTTTATGTTTGTTCATTTCCGAATTTCCCGTGACTGTACCGTTACGTTGGTTATCGAATTCCCATCTACGCAGAAATTGCTCCCAACGCGGTTCATGTTATGCAAAGTTCTTGAACTTCATTTTGTACTCGAGTGTATTTCGTACCCTGAAAGTGATTTCTGAGTCAGATAACCATGTTTCAAATAATTCTATAATATAACTTCTCTAATAAACTAAAAACTATTGAAATGAAGTATTAGATAAACGATGTAAATCTCTTGGTTTTGCCATAAAACCAAGAAGACATTGCCTTTAATCTCTTTCTTTTAATATTAATTTCAATTGCGCCCCAGCATTATCTCACACAATACTGTTGTATATTGTAAAAAGATATTGTAATGTAAGTGCATTCAGTCAGCTTTCGTTATAGAGAGTAATATCCTATGCACATCAATTTACTATTCAAGCTTGCTTGCGTACATTAACATAATAAGCAAACTTATTTGAGTACTTTCAGCCTTTACTTGGTGAAGGTCCATTATCAATAACCAATAAAATGTTAATTATCCTTCACAAATTTTATTACGAAGTAACAATTGCTTCTCCACACAGTGGCTTCTTCAGACTTATTTGCATGTATATACAATTTACTGTATTTATTATTATAAACACATTGGGTAATAATTATTCAACCTGCAACTAGCGAAAAAATTTCCCTAAACACTAAAATTAATAAAAAGATTTATTTTTGAGTTCTTTCCATGCTATATTTGATACCCTTGGTAGAAAATGATCTACAAACGACTTTATTTGGAACATATTAAATTGTCTGTGGGAAGTTTCTATTTTGCGTCTACATAATCAGAACGTTCAAAACACACTTTTTCCTTTTTACTTCTATTTTTACTGCAACCAGACATTTTCCTCTTCTTCTCTTTCCTTTTCCCATTTATTTGAAAAACTGTCCCCCTGAGCCCATTTCTGTTTACTCAAGAGATACATACATATGTCCGTGAATCAGCCAAGTTGTTTTCGTCCAGTTTGTTAGCGATCGATTCTTGTTTTAACACATCTCTTAACTCTGACCTCTTCCTTACTATAAGTACTCCAGTTTTCCCCTTAAATTATAATACCTATAAATCTATGCTTCTTCTGTGTTAGCCAAGATTCATTCGCATACAAAACAGGCACAGTAACACATGGTGTCCCTGGAAAAACGAAACACTCTGAATATTTACTAATCAATACTTTTTCCATAAGACATGTCAATTTTGATCGAAGGAGGCAACTTTTGAGGAACAAGGCATCTTCTTCAACTCCTTAGTAGCAGGGGTGCCAGTAGCAAAATTTTAAAATTACACTAGGAGTTGAGTGACAACTTCTTTAAAAACTTACGTACCTTTTTTTTTTAAAACCGAGCAAATCGTCTTCGAGAAATTAGCCTTTTACGGTAACTAAGGCATAAAACAGAGACGTGAATGAAAAATCTAAGCACACTAAATATATAAATTCATAAACTACACTAGCATTTAAGTGATATTTAAAAACTTAGATAATCTTGAAACATAAGCTTTTATACTATGGAATTAGGGGACAACTATTAAACTGACTAAAATCCTTTCTAACGTATAGCATTAGACAAAATGGCGAGAGTTGATGTTAAAGCTTACGGGGGTAAACCAGCGCGTACCACAGGGTTCCATTATGGGCGCACTGTTGTTTATGTTAATGACTTATCCTCAAATGTCTGCTGCTGCTAAATGTGCCCATACGCAAATGCCACATCTCTCCTGGCGGAAGCATTCGATTTTCGAGAGCTAGACGAGAATTCCAAATCAACGTTTATGGGCGCAGAGGTATGGTTCGCTGCTAATAAATTACAAGTAAACGTAGAGAAAACACAAAACCTACCACTTTCAACCAAAAGCTCTCAACGTGAATTGGCGAAATTCCACACACAATCGATTCATATTTAACATTAATGCCTCATGTAAATGAGTTTAAGAGGAAGCTACCATCCTTATTTGCCATTCGAAGGCTCACGTATATTACTGGACAGGAAGCCGCAAGCCTTTTGGGGGATGTCGACACACGCGCAAAGGGTCTTCTGCAAAAACGAACAATAAACTACTGTGCAACTTTGAAAGTAAAAACAAACTTTAAACAAACATACCTACTCTACATCCTCTGTTTCACCTACGACCAAAAAAACAAAAACAAAACTCTTGCCTTAAATGAAGACCATCATAACTACAACACGCGAATATATGACGCACTAAGAGTGCCATATCACAGACTTGCACACACTAAGAGAGTTGTAGATTAGTTGGAAATCAAGCTTTACAATCACCTTCCGAACAGCTTCAGGAACCTCCTCCCCTCTTCAAATGGAGTGTAAAGAAAGTATCAGTGGAGGGGGCGGACTTCCTGATGGATAAGGGCATCAAGATATAACCTTGTATCTCTCGTCACTCTTTATTGTCTGTTCTGCTTGTTTTGCCCGTGTACTTGTTCTGTAGACAATCTATAGGAATACTGCACATGCATTCTCTTTTGACAAATTTTTGCAATGGTTTTATTACAAATATATTGCATTATTATTATTGTAAAGAAATGTATTACTTTTTGAATCGATCACATTGTTATCAAGGAATTACGTTTAGTTATCTTGGATAGCTAATTTTCATTAATCTATTTCAAACTATTTCAAATAATTGCCAACATACCTCACCATTAGAGTACCTTTTCTTTGAAAAAATGTGGTTTAACTAAGATGCGTACACGTATAGGTATTACATTATAACATGGATATAGATATCATACTATACAATATGCATGGACAAATCAAAGTTAATATTAAAAATAGCAAGTATGAGTAGAACAGTCATAATGCAACATCTGCGTTTATTATATAGGGAAAACCGAGGTGGAAGTTCCCGAGGTAAGTTTTCACGCGATCAAAGGATATATGTGTAAAATATGACGCAAAAGGTCCAAACATCGCACAGTCTTGGCAGCAATGTTTGTTGCTCCTGCGACAGCGGACAAGCACCTGTCTGCATAGACTTCCTTGACTGTCAAGTAAGTAATTTTTTCGTGCTTGAGCTTTCTGGTCTACCTCAGCTAATTATGATCTATCCACATGTTGATTGTACCAACTATTGTTGACACAGCCAGGAATAATTTCGTAATAGAATTTTTGCCTTGTTTCAAAACCTTTCCCAGAATTAAAAAAGGGTAAAGCGGGCTATGGGGCTGAAAGTTCCACTATTTCGGGGGGTTGGCTGTTTCGTAGAACAGCGTACCCCGTTAAATGTCCACATTCGTCCCTAGATTTTAATATACATTTTCACAATCTGGGATGTGAACTCAAGTATAAAGATGGAGGAAGATCTTTAATTAGTACCACCCACAACAATCCCTGAACTTGTTAAGCCCTTCCCAAAAGTAGAGCCCAGATTGCACTCGACGTACAAGCGTTGCGTAAGAATAGCAGCAGTTCTTTTAGATACACTAGAAAGAAAGAGTTAAATAACTTAGAAAATAGCTTTAAAAGAGGAAGAAGAAAAATGAGAAAGATCAGAGTAATAAAAAGGGAAGAAATGAAGACGGCAAATGGAAGAGCAAAGCTCAAGGAAAAGGGAAAGATGAGTGTTACAAGATCCCATGAAGTGATTGATTGATTCAGTGATCCCTAATGCAGAGACAGGTCATACATAACTGCGGCCTTGGGGTCTATTATATTATTCCGCATTTGGTTGTTTCCTGATTATCCGAACAGATCTAGGTCATTTCGGATCCCTTCCTTGCTAGCGGGTCCGCCTGGACATTGCCTGCAATCCCTTCGTGCCTCGACACCCACATCAGCTTAACTGTATTGTGTTTCGCCGGGTTTCGAAGATCTTGCATATGTATTCATGGGTCTCACCACTGCAGTATATAACCAGTGTGCCATGCGTATTTTAAGTCGCTATGATTTCCCCTATTGTTCTGCGACTCATCCTGAGTGCCATTTTACATTTGTTTATCATTTTATGTAGTAAATGCGTATTCCAGGTGAGTTTGGAATTTAGTGATATGCCTAGATAGTTAGTTTCTTGCTTCACCTGTATTATTTCATTATAAAGAACTAGGGACTTTAGGCCACTTAGATTTCTCTTCGTTGTGTAGGGAATTGTTGCTACTTTAGAATTTACCCTAAGGTTTTCCTTTGTGCACCACCCTTCCACTGATTTCAGATCTCTTTGCATAAGTTCTGATATTACGCTGGCATTCTTCCCCAGTGTGAGTATTTCCACATCGTTTGCATACCCCTGGGTGCAGAATCATTCATTGTTTAGTTAGCAGCTCCTAGATAACCATGTTCCACAGCAGTGGGGATAAGAGCTCTCCCTGCGGACAGCGTCTGCCGGCTGAGACCTGTTGCCTCAACGAGCCTGCCTTTTAGCATGGTTTCCAGCCATTTACATAGGGTGGCCTCCACGCCACGGTTGTTGGCAGCCGGTGTCATATAACTGAAGGAGGTGTTGCCAAATGCTCCTTCTATGTGTAGAAATGCTGCCAAGGCTATTACTTGTTGTTGCATCGATCCTTGCATTTTAACCATCAGCTGATGTGATGCCCTTTCGCATGATTTCCCTGCTTGGTATGCATGCTGGTTGTAATGGCCTCCCTACAAGGGAGGTTTCCCTAATATGCTTCTCAAGCGGTTTTTCTATCGTCTTCAGTTCAAATGAGAACAGGGTTATCGGTCTATATGCCCTTGCCTCAACGTAGGAATTTCGCCCAAGTTTCAGTATAAAGGCCACCCTAGCCATGTTTTTATTGATTAAAACTGAAATTTATTTTGTTAAAATTTAAAAATAGTTAATCATCTCCTCGTGACAATTAGGCTTTTTTTATTCTCAATTTGGTAAACATAATGAGCAAGTTTGATTGCGAGTCGCAATAAATAATGCAAATATATACAAAACTAGTATTTTTATTAATAAAACCTAAATTATTTTGATAAAATAAGGTCAAAAATGTAAGCAGAACGACTTATCCCAACGGTGGAATACTCAGTCCCGCCAGATTGTTTCTTTCCGGCGTAGCTCAATAACATACTTCTGCGCAAAAGAAAACATATACATTACTCAACAAATGATCATATATTTTGAAATAATCTTTCGATATGTGTATAAGTCCGTGAGCTTGGACTTCATTTTAATAGGATAATTTTCTTGAAATCGGAACTTCCAGCCCCGCTCACGCCTACCTCAAACTTAAAACTTGTAATAAATTATAATTGCTTATAAATAAATTCCAGACACTGAAATTAATTCCATTGTAATTTATTGCTGCTAAATTTCCTAGAACATACCATAATGTCACTTGCTCTCTTTGATTTATTAATATTTTGGCCAAGTTTGTAGCCTTATTCGTGAATGGCATATACAGTTTGCGGACAAAACTTCACTGTCCCTTGATAATACATTCTCTATAGATGCAAGTGTACTATTTTAAAGTACTTAAGGCAAATTTAATGCTAGAACACTATACCATATTCTTTAACTAATATTTCTTGATTGAATGCAGGTATGCTTAGTAAGACTTAAGATTGTTATGTGATAATCTCGCATAAATTTTTTTTCTTTGTCGCTAAATAACATTACTAATGCCAAGTAAAGTTAGAAGTTAACTAAAATAGCATAAAATTTAGTAATTAGTATAAAAAATCAAAAGTATTTTATTACATAAATTGCTAGAGGCATATCGAGAAGCCGCTGGGTGGTTTCTAATTTTTTGATCAATCAAGAAAATTTTGTAAATAAACGCGTCAGGTGAAAGCTTAGTGTACTTACAGAGCGCCGGAGACCTGAAATTTTGGCTCAAAATATAAAATCGCAAAAAAAAAAGCTGAAGCGGTTACAAATATTCCAAATGACAGTTTTTGTTCTAGTAACTGCCACCATTTAAAACGAGAAAACTTCAACGAAAACCACCACTTACGGACAAGCACAAATTTGATCGACCTTCGTTTACAGAACAGCTTATCCAGTGGCGAAAGCAGTGGCACAAATAATTCCCTCCGATGAGAAAAACAATAATTTAGACGGACGGACGGATTAATTCAGTAAGAAAAGCCACCAATATTTCGTACTAATTGTAAGCGAAAACCTACGTCATTATGTCTCCAACAAAACTATATACGTATTAAACTGAACTGCCCACTCGCCGGGCTGCAATATTATCTGGGAAGCTTGTCAAGGACAATATCTCGCGAAGGAAGTCAATTTGCTGTCGTAAAAGAAACTGAAATGTGTGGTAGTAGAAGAAATGTGAAATATAAAACCAGTTAATATCCACTATAACTGTATGAACTGTTGCTTAAGCAAATGCTGAAAGTGCTAAAGTAGTCGAAAGTAGAACGAGATAGAAATAAAACACAAAACTGTCGACAAGAAAAAACAAGGAGTAGCCCGAAGGACAACTAAAAGTAATAACTACACGGATAATAAGATAAAAATAACTTTTACCAAGATATAAAGACAATACCATGAAGACGAAAACAATTAACTGCAGAAGTGCGGAGGAATCGATTTTCGGCGAGACCAAGGAAAAATTAAACATTAAACAGATGATCCCAGCAGTTCGAATAATTGCTAAACAATCAGGCGGAAAACATATAGCAGGTTAAACAAGAAACAGCAGACAAACAAGAGAGGAATGATTGGAATAATGCCGTAACAAGGACTGTTGAAAAAAGTGCTGCATGGGGGAGACGGAGATAAATGAAGAAGAGGTCGCCCAAAGAAAAACCGGTTAGAGGAGGTTAGAAAAGACATGGAAGATATAGGAATAAACGATAGTAGAGCAAGCACCAAGGACTGGATGAAATGGCGGCAAGATATAAAAATCGAAGGCCTGTAGAGCTGACATATATAAATGATTTTCTTATGTACAATAAAGAGGCATATTTGTAGATTTAATTGTAACATTTTGCTAAAACTAACTAATTACTCCAATAAAATAGATTACTCAGTGGACAGAACTTGTTCAGAAATAGGGATCCTGTCCGATAGTATTGTTGGGGACTGTATGCACCTATTGCTTATGGTATGTACCAAACAGGCATAAACTAGCACAGTACGTGTCATCACCTAAAACTTTTTCCCACACTTTAATGATCAGTGTTATCAACAGATCCACCTATAATTAAATAGTAAGTAGGATAAGCCGGGAATATATCGAAATAAATAGCTTCCGCTGTATAATAAACAGTTATAGGCAGGTAATATCTGTATTTATAACTATTGGAAATCCATTCATTCATTCAATTTCACGGATCGTAAAGACATTATAAGGCTTTTTTTCAATTAGGAATAATTTACTGCTTATTTGATGTACAATATAGAAGGCTGAGCTCTATCATTTTCATTAGTCAAAATCAATAATTCAGATAGTAATCCAGTGTATATTTATAAAATTATATAGTTGCAATAAATTTGTTTAATTTACGGGGGACTTTCACTCCATACTTATACAGTATTGTTAGTGAAGAAAAGGGCAACACAATTTGATGTAATAATGTACCTACTACCACTGATTCTTGCAGACCAAATTTTGGGTATTTATATATTGAGTTGCTTATTTGTACGTTGATATCATCACTTTATAAAAAAAAGGTATTGGAGATACATAAATACAAAGCAACAGCTTATTGGTCTTCAAATATTATTTAATTGAGATATCTCTTACGGTAACATTTTCTACCATTCTATATCTTGTAGTATTATATTTTAATAACCTTTTGTGGTTTATGAGAAAACTATATTTTCTAAATAAAGTACAGCAATTCTCTAAGCAGATGTCGACAGGCTTTCATTAGTGTTAAATAATTTGTGAGGCAACATGAATTTTCTATAGTTAAACTAAATCTCACCAAATTTAAAGGAAAACTTGAGAAAAGTTTTATCTACAATACCCAAATATTAAAAAAATAACAACAAAGAAATATGCTATGAATAAAATAATTAAAGCAATAATTTCATGTACATCTTTGCTAGGCAATGAACTCCTGTTTAATAACAGCATCATTGAACAGTATTCTTTTATATACACGTTTGAATGGTAGGGCGGTATGACGAAAAAGTGCATACACATATATCTCTGGGGGCATTTGAAAATTCACCCACTGTGTGTTCAGGATTATATTTGTGGATAATGCAACCGGCTTCGTGTTGAATGTGGAAATGATGTTTCTTGTTTACACGAATCTTAGTACGATTTTAATGATCCTATCTTCAGCGGTAGTATAACAGTACGTTTACAGTTTCATAAATTTTTTATTGCCCTATAGGTAGGTAGGTACTAAGCATTATTGATGAAAGTAACATTGTTCTATGTTCAATGTTTTTGGTGTATTTAGACTCACCCAACTCTACTTATTGTTCTGCAATGCAAACCAAGTTTTTTATATAATCTGCGATTATTTCATGCTTCTTCCATATGAAGATAGATAAATTAAAAATGTAAAACACAATTCAGTTGTTATCGCAGCTTATTTAACGAAAGTAAATTTTATGATAAGTTCTGTATATGACTTCCCTTTAATCCAGAATATATAAATAATTGTTAAACATATAATCTTTAAGGCTACTATCAGGGGATAAAATAATAAATACCAAGATATTAACGGGTTGAAAACAGTCAATGAACAAATATTAAAGAAACCAGAAAATTTAACGTTATGCAATTGTTATCAGAATAGTTAGAGGTGTAAGCTTGTGTTAATCATAGGTGATTCTATACCTCAGGTGTGAATTAACTTAACTGACGCTTAAGCAATTAATCAATAGATAACGGTAATGCAATGAATTTCGGGCTTTGATCATGATTAAATCGGAAGCATAATTCGACAACAACGGATGCAAACCACTGTTAATCTATTTGATCCCTCTCACGTAATATTGTTATATGTAGGAGTGATAAAAAGCATTAACGCAAAGCAATGAATACGTTATTTACACATCAATTATGCCTCACAATATGAACAGTAAAATAAAGTGAGCAAATCTTGAAAAGTAAATAAAAACACTAACAGAAAGTTTAAAATTATTAATTCAATAAAGAAACAAATTAGCAACCTCAAATAAACAGCACTTTTATGGGAGTAGGTTAAACAGTTACCTCTTGATAACGAAAGAGAAGGTAAACAAAGAACGAATGTCTCGAACTCGATACTATAGAACAAGAAGGACATGAAAAGCGAGAAGAAGATACAAAATTGTTGGAAAGTATATTTAAGGATATTATTCCAAAATTCCAAACGGAAATCTCTTAAAATAGAGGGCAGTCAGACGTAGTCGACTTACTAGAGGAATGGCACTTAATGAAATTCACTGTTCATTCTATATGTTCAATGAAAATCATTTTGTCAAATGACAAATATATCTGACCTATTAAAATGTTAAAGGAAATATACAAAAATTTTGAAAACAACTACACTGCCATGGCAAATGTAATCTTTCAGAGTAAATCATTTTCACTTTTGCATCACTTCCGGTTGACCGGAAATCGCCATTAACTTTCTTATTTTAACTAGAATGTTATAATTTGTATTGCAAATTCTGATTCTAAACGTTATTCTAAGCAGAAATTGTTAAGGTTTCCGTACGAACAGTTAGAGGGTACGGCCATGGGAAACCAGCTGTCGCCGTTTATTGCCACTCTGTTTATAATAATAATAATATTTATCGCCCAACAGTTCGAAAACCAAATAAAGAACAAATAATACATATAAAAAAAAAAGAATAATGTGAGGCAGAAAAAAAAAGCACAATAAAATACAAGATGTAATAAAGAACTAATCACATGACTGTAATATAGCATAAGAACAAGTCACAGCTCCTACCAATCCTATTATAGTCGCCACACATCAATACCAACGAAGCATGAGATTGGTCCGAGCGGGCATCATATAAAAAGCCGGTACGGCGCGAGCAGTGATCCGGGGTACATGGAAAAACAGCCTACCCAGTAAGTAGGAAGAATTAATTCCAGCAGCAATTTGTATAAGAATGAGAGGTAGGAATTCGCACGCCGAAGCTCCAGCGATGACATCGCGAAGGCATTCAATAGGATTTCCTAAGGGAAGCCCCTAGGTGGATAGACATGATTCTCTCTATACCACAGGCACTTCAAGAACCTTCTTTGTACATCTTCAATAGACTTCTTGTACATATCATAGATACATACATGCCATATAATTGCGGCTGCCCTAGTTTGGAGCAGACCAACAAGAAAAACACCAGCTTCAGAGCAAAAAAATCGGTGAAGCACTTGATGAAACCAAGAGATCTATTTGCGGCGGAAACAGTATCAGCAATGTGATCAGCGAAAGTAAGTTGCGCATCGAAAATCACTCCCAGGTCCCTAAACTTATCGCAACGAGCCAAAAGTATGGAAACAATGTTGTAGTCAAAGAGAATATGATTTCTCTTCCTAGTAAAATGGTGGTTTGCATTATCGACGTTGGGGGTCAATCTATTGATCACACACCAACTAGATAATAAATCAAGATATTTCTGAAGTTGAAAGCAGTCAGCAATCGATGAAATATTGGCATACATTTTAACATCATCCGCAAAAATCAAGATGTTACAATCAATGGTCTTTGGAAGATCGTTGATAAATAATAGAAACAATAAAGGGCCCAAATTAGACTCTTGCGGTACACCTCACGCAACAGCATGGTGATCAGACCTAAAACCATTGTACCACACATAAAATTGACGATCAGTCAGGTAGGACTGAAATAAGGACAGAAGATCATCGCGGAAACCAAAACCACGGAGCTTCCTCAAGAAAATGGCTTGGTCGATGCGATCAAAAGCGTTCGAAAAGTTCGTATAAACAACATCGACCTGACCCTGGGTGTCCAATACCTCAGTAGTATATTGCGTGAACTGGCGGAGATTGGTAACTGTCGATATCACATCCATAAAGCCATGCTGCGATTCCGATTTATAGTTGGACGTTGCAAAGGAATACAATACTATTTCAAAAAATTTTCCTATCTGAGACAATACAGAAAACGGACGATAGTTGCTCACATCGAACACCTCCTCCCCCTTAAAGCCCGGACACACACTAGCATTTTTCCAGGTAAGAGGAAATTTGTAAGTTCTCAGAATCAGCCTGAAAATGGCAGTTAAAGGATAAGCAAGGATACCAGCACAATCCCTAAGCAGAAAACTCGAAGTGATATGAAGCAGAATAGAGCAAACCTCATCAACAGAGGACAATGCAGTTAAAGATTGGAAGACATTGTAAAAGCTATCAGAGAAAGCATTAAGAATGTGTTGGGGGGGTATCCAATCTTTCCTCACCGTATACCATTACTCCAGGTATCCTACTAGTACCCCTACGTGATCCCACGAAGGACCAAAAGCTGCGCACATCAGCTCTAACAGCCGTGAACCGCATAACCGAATGATTGACGAGGAAAATCCACGTATTCCCGACTTAATCAATTTATTGGGCTGGAGGAGTAATCCGATACGGTGTATTTATTGTGCTGTCCCACAGTTACTGCATTAGAATTAATGCATTATTTCGTTATACGAGAAAATAGTTTTTGTGTAAAATTTTTATTTATTTTTATAAAATCAACTTGATTTAATTTTATTATGATTATCGACAATATAATGTTAACGGAGCTAGTATAGTGAGCAATAACATTGTTAAAGCTTTTCCTATTGATTCTGATGGGATCCAAAAGTAACGTGTGTATAATAGCAGGCGAGCACCTTTCATTAGTCGCGCATCATCTAAATCAGAGGCTTCCAAACTTTTTTTCTCATAGACCACTTTGAAAGTTTTGCTGGTTCCGGTGGACCCCCTGCAGCTACATTTCTACCATATTCCC
>JARFOC010001312.1:194048-205647 GCA_031763485.1 Osmoderma eremita
TCACGCCAACGTAGACCCCCGTCGAGTCTCCCGTGGACCCCTGGGGGTCCACCTGGACCACTTTGGGAATCACTGATCTAAATCATGGTACACTATAACCAGGTCGATCGCTTCCGCACTGTACACGGGTATGTACAGACGAGCATATGTTTTGTTTTTCTGGTGTTGCTCTTATTTATATACATATTTTTGTCTTTACACTATTTATACATTACATTTTCTTATTTACTGACAAATGTATGTACGAGTATATATTAGGCAACAATGTGTATAACTGACTGAGGAATTGGCGACAATGGCAGAGCAAATTAATGTTTGTACACCTAATTTTGACAAACTTTAACGTAGATAAGTTATAGTATAAAATTTATCTTAAAAATCACCTGATTCTCGCCAAAAATTGAATATGTAGTCGTCAGTAATTTGACACTTCATTTGAAATAAATCACTGGGTATATCAAATTTATTGGCAATATCCGTAATGACCGAATTGCAAATATATTACTATCGATAAGTGTTATTATTATAATTGTCTATTATTATTACGAAATAGAGTTTTTGCACCTTAATTATTAATGTTTATAAATCCTAATGCCCGATTTTTTCTAGAACTCACACGTTTCTACAGAAGTATTATTGACAATTCACAGTAAATCAAATCTTAATATCCATCTGTCTAACGCTGCTCTATTTTGTGACAGTACCGCTTCCAGTCCAGATAAAACGTTCGACGTGGTGTGAAACACAATTTCGTTCTGAACATACATTCAAAGTACATACGTCGTTACAATTTGTCCAAATATTGAAATTTTGCAGTTACGTATGACTTAACTAACTAAAAAAGTATATAGTATATGAACGAGAAAAAATCCAAAAGCTCTCAACAGCAAATAGTAGGCAAATTTTATAAATTAGTTTTTACGTAAATTAAGTATTCATGATATGTTTATGCAATCATGCTCATAATTTGATTTTTTCTTTTTTGTAATATAAAAACTATATAGACTTTGACGACAGGTATTTAATAAAGGTGTTCCTTCTGGGTTTAAGGAACGTGCTCCATGGATATTTGAATCCGTACGATTCATTTACATCTAGGGCAAACATCTGCAGCGGCGAAGACAAAGTATTCGATTTGAAGTCTCGTCATAGAATGATACTTTGAAATACGTCTTCTCACTAATTTGACATTTGACAAATAATTTGATTTTGGAACAACAAAAAAATATATTCTACTCATCCTCCAAATCACCATTTGAGTCTGCGTCTATCACGGCACTACCCACAGTTGAAAGGCGCCAAACCGGATACCAAATTTTCTTTATTTCCAATTTCAAAACTGATGTACACTTTTCTATGGTTGTGCAACATTCTCAGCGTTTCAAACTCCTGACACTTTTGCAGAAAAAGTATATTCCTGCATAATTAGGAACTGTACATCCAAGAATTAACCACTTAATATGACAAAATTACAATATGATACTTAAGATCATATTTTATATGATGAATCTATAATAATTCAACATTTTATCAACCATACCAATTTTTTTTATTGGGAAATAATATAAAATCTAATAATTATAAAGACTAACTTCTACATTCATCTTTGTCTTTCCTTGTGGTTTCTATTTAAAAAAATGAGTTCTAAGTAACGCCTGTTGAACAATGAATAAATAAAATTGATACTAATACAATTACAGAATTACAGTATTTCATAAAAATGCAAAACAATTTTACGTTTTATCTCGTTTTGTCGATGATATTTACAATTTATTTTGTGTGATTTGATTATGTATATTATTCTGTATATTTTGTTTCTTGCAGATTTTGTTAGCGTTTGTCACAACGTTAACGCTGATAGACGGTACTCCTCCACCTGGGTACAAGCCGAAGCCGCAAGAACCAGATCCTGTTAGTATTTTTTATGTTGTTTATTAAGTGCACATACCTTCTTTCAATGTGTCAAAAGCTTTACACCAAACGGACAAAAAATATTATACTATAATATAGGTATTATAGTAAAATGTTATAGTAAAATAATATAGTACAATATCATAGGAAAATGTTATAAAAGGTATACATAAAAATTGTCTAGAACTTCGACAACGTAGAAGTTCTACAGAGATATTCAATTTCAAGAAATAATTTGACACTTGATAGAAAATAAAATATTATTTTGCTATTTATTACAACCACATTTTTCATTTTGGCAGAAAAAGTTTTTAGCAGATACAGGTACTCCTCACTTAACGACTGACTCGTTTAAAGATCTTCAGAATTACGACATGTTCGTAAATCTACATGAAAATGGTTTTTAAAATTACAATATAGATGGCGCTACAAATTATGCACCCGAAAAATATAATGCTCGTTTAGCAACCGATTCGTTTAACGACTCGGCGGTGGGAACGCTCTCGTTCGCTAAGTGAGAACAACCTGTATATTTATTATTATTCTTTAAAAAAGAAGAAAAACAATAATTTCTTTAGTGCTAATGAGACTTGTTTACTAAAGTCCACGAGTATTCTTTTCTAAACCAAAGTAAATATTTTGCTATATAGTGCAATATCAATAATAAAAAAAACAATTCGGTTTTTTACCGATACATATTTCAAAGCTTACAACATTCGTTTTCGTCTCAGGTAATACAGATCATTTTTAATTGCACTCGAATGCGTTACAGTTCAATCCTTCAATTGCCGAATTGAGGGGATTAGTGCTGGCGTTAAAAATGGCAACGCTGTGAAACTTTTTCCAAACAAAACAATCTACCTAACCTCGCATTCTCCTCACGTTGTTCGACTTCCTTTACAAGTGCTTTATTTCTGTGTGCAGCTTGTATGGTATCGTGTTTCTTTTTTGTCTTGTATTCTGTTTTATTAACAAATTTGTGATGTGTTTTGCTTGTAATTACCACAGTAAGCAGAAGAAGTGCAAGTATTTTTCAAAGAACTCTGAGCTAAAGAAATAAATTGACTAATGCTGTATTGTATACACACGGTAATGGATATAGAAGGATGTCAACATAATAAATTTATATTGTATACATATTGATCGACAGCCATCCGTGCCAACCAGTGGTCACTAATTTGTAGCTGCAACTAATAACATAAATAATAGAATGTTGAACTACTACACAAGAGAAAGAAAAGTTGTATATGCAAATATGTACAGACATTAACTTATATTGTGTTGCGATTACACTGTAAATAGTAGGATAATGTTTGTTTGAAATGGCAAAATAAAAGTCTTCCTTTTATTAAGTACTTTAATTACGTACATGTATTACATCGTTTTTCACTCAAAAAATATAGTAAATACATTATATTTTAATTATCACAACTTCCTCCATCAATCTGTTAGGAGATGTACCAAGATCAAACAGTCTCGTCAAAACCTTTAAAATCTTCAATTTCTTGTTCTGATAGATTCCTATCAGTTGCTCAGTATTCCTTGCTTGGAAACATTTCGTCTATGGTTTATAATGTATTCAAGTGGGCTTTGGGGCATTCTAGAGACATGTCTTATTAGTGACATATATTATGGTGGCGTAATGTAGCCCTTTTGATCATGTACAACGTGTACTTGCAATATTAGTATGTTCAGTGAGTTTAATCTGAAAACAATATATTTTAGGTGTAGCTGTTGCAAATTATGTAAAGTGATTGTACTTACTTCTTGATTGTAGGAGTGTTCCTTCATATTTGCTTTACCTGTGCCCCTAATAATCTTTAATAATAATATTATGCCGTAATATGCAGTTGTATTGTTAGACACCCAGGAAAAATACAACCTGCTAAGAACTAAGCAATCACGAGGAATAATGATTATCAGATGATTATGTTTAAAGTAATTTGTTTAGTTTGGAGAAAGAAACATGACGCGTTGTCATGCCAACTGGGTTTTGTGACGACACACTAATGGGGTCAATTAAATATCAACATTCTGAGCATATGCTGCCCAGAGGTTAAGGGCTTAAAGGGTGATGGTAGAGTAAATTACCGCTATTATTGTATTGAGTCGTTATTTATACTATAATCCGAAGTGGCTAGTAAAAACAAATTAGCACGTGCGGTTAGAAACACTTCTTCGTATAATTTTGTCTCTTTTACATAACTTTTCAGCATCCTCCGAAATACGAATATGGCTATAACATTGCTGATGACAAAGGCACATCTCAGGGAAAGATGGAATCCCGCGATGGAATTTATGCTCAAGGAAGGTAATTCAAATATTATGCACAGTCCCATCTTTATATTGATACTGGAAGCCAGTGCTTTGTGATAATTCATATTAAATGAAAAAGCGATTACGTTGTTTTGCACTTTATTCACCATGTAGTTGTAACACTAGACACAGGCAAATTTAGCAAAAATCTGCGATAATACCCACCTCTCATAAAGCTTTCGTTAAAAATGGTATAGAGTTGTATTGTTTAAACCGGATATACATTATTTTTTGTGTATATACCTTTTGAAGAATTGCAAGGACTGTGGGCAGGTATCACAAACACGCAGTATCGGGAAATCCACACCACACAAATTAATTTAATAAAATTCGGGACATATGTTTCAAGACCACGTTGGCTCTCATTGTCAACCAATTCCCGAATGTTGGGATTGGCGAATGTCGGGAATTGGTTATTTTGTTATAACTGATCATACTGGTTAGAGAAATAGGTTCATAACTAATGCCTACAAACCAGCCACACCTGCCAATAAAAAGAGGGAAAACAGTTGCTCTCAGATGTTGTTACACCTATTCTAAAAATACATCAGATGAAATTCTTAAACTACCCCTTTAAAATTGTCAACTTCTGATGTAGTAATCGAGTGGTTTTAAATTTTGTGAACTTTTAGGTATTACGTTCAAGATCCATCCTCCAGTCAAAGTGTTCAGTATTTAGCCGATGACTGGGGATACCATCCGATTGTTGAATACAGCAATATGGGACCGCACAGCAAAACTGTTACACAAATTGCTTTAGGAAAAGAAGCTGTACAAGCACTACAAAATAGTAATAAGGTAAGCAGAAGATTATAAATAAAATTACATTTTCAATTAATAATATTTAATGAAGGACATAAACCCAAAGTTGCAAACAACTCCAGCCCAAGGTGGACCTACAACAGAAAGTTATAGTACCAATTATCAAAAATCTACCTTCCCTACATTCGACAATACTCTCACGTCAAAACTGAATCAACCTGAAGCAAGCGAAAATTCTCGATTTAAATCGCAAACCATCCAGATTTTAGACAACGATAACACTAGAAATAGCGACGATAAAGTACAGGAAAATCTACAAGGATCAGATGCTTCGCTAATACAGTTAAGCACTGTGAATGATGCACCTTCTACGATAGCACCAATTCCAAATATCCAAAATAAACTAAGGGAGTATACAGTAAATATTCCAAGAGAAAGTAGTACCCTGAAAAATTTGTATCAGGATACAGAAAATTTGGCAGGGAAAGTAATACAACAAGATAGAGCGGGTAAAGAACTTAGCTTAAATCAGGCACAACAAGCTGTTGAACAACAGTTTATAACTGATAATGTCCACAACATTTTGTTTGATCAAGTTCAACGAATTCTCCAAGAGAATGAAGCTTCAAAGGAAAGCAGAGAACTAGTTCTGGTTAGTCAGCCTCAACAAACATACTTACAACCGCTAACACATCCAAGAACTCAGCTTGTTAACAATGTCGCCGATAAACAATCAGAATCCCAGCAAAGGATTTTATCAGATGTCGGGTATTCAGTACACAATATCTTATCGAATTCAAAAACAAGCAGCCAAAGTACTAACAAAAATGAAAATACAGTCATAGGCCAACAAGGTGTGCCGCTTATATTTCTAACACAAGAACAATTAAATAAAGGAATAGTGTTGTTACCTCAAAATTTTCAAGGGCAGTATCAAATAGGCGAAACAAATAATCAAGTAACACAAACTGAAGTCCTAAGTGGAAAATCAAAGGAATCCTTCAGCAATCATAACACTGTAAACACTGGTATTCAAGAGCATGCCGTGCAGGAGATTTCGCCTATCGCTTTACCATTCATTTACAATCCGCCACAACAGCAAGCACATATTAACACCAATCAAATACAAAATGGATATCAACAATTTTATGGGAATTTCGAAACCAGACTAAACTCACAGCAGAGCAATTTAGAAGGTTACAACCAGCTTCAATCACAAGAGAAACAATCAGGGTATAAGCAACTTCCCACCGCAGCCTTATTTGAGAGTGGTGCAGATTTATCGGTCAAGGACAACAATCAGGAAGACATAAATTATTTGGGATCATACGGTGAAAAGATAAATGCTAAGTTAATAAATGGCCAACAACACGAAAGTAACCCTTCTAGATTAATTGAAAGCACGAAAAATTTGGTAAGCGGTTTAGATGTGTTGTCAATAAATGGCGCTGCAGAAAACGTAGCGGTTACGCCTCTGAGTCTTATTGGCGGTTTGTCACAACAAAAACTATCTGTTTCACAGTCTCTATATAATGAAGAAACTGGTAACACAAATTTTATAAGTACAACATCTACACCAATTTTAAAACAAGAAACGGTGACGCCTATAAGTTTATTAAGAAATCCGATAATTGTAGCCGATTTTGAAAACGACAGCACCAGTTCGATTAACGGGGCTTTCTCCAATCAGCAGCAGCAATATGAAAATGTCTATTCAAGTGCACAAAGTTCAGTGAATACGATTAAATCTAATGTTGGATCGAGTGAAACAGTAGTTGTAACTCCGAAACCAATTCACAGTAGCTTTTTAGCTCCAATACAGGCCGAAATACAGTTACAAAATGCAAAGGAAAGTCAACAACAAAAGTTTGAGATCGAAGTTCAAGAAAGTGTTCCGTATTACATTGGAAAATTTGAATACATGCAGAACGATCAGAAACATGGGGGCCGTGAAGGTATTTTACAAGACCTAAATATAGGCAAAACTTTGATCAATTTTCCACTTACTCAAGATACTCAAAAAACAACATTTACTAAAACTGATGAAAATATATCTTCCCAGTCAATAGCTGCTGTTAGTAATGCTGCAGACCAGCAACAGGAGCAGGGTCAAATTCAACAAGTTACCTTAACATCGGCGCAATCGTCAGGAGGAAATGGTTATAACGCAAGTATATATTCGATTACAAATCAAGATGAGACTGATGAATTACCGCAAAAGCTTTATCAAACGGAAACTGCTGAGCCGCAAACATTAATAGAAAAGATTGTCCCCCAGCCGTACCCAGTGGAAAAGTTTGTCGAGCATCCGGTGCAAATCACAAAATACGTGGATAGACCATACCCCGTACATGTACCTCACCATGTACCGTATCCTGTGGAGAAGATTGTAGAGAAATACGTAAACAGACCATATCCAGTTCATGTACCTGTGCATATACCCGTACAAGTTCCAGTAACTGTTGAGAGGAAGGTTCCAGTACCATATCCTGTGGAGAAAATCGTTGAAAAGCCTATTACTAGAATCGTGGAAAAACCAGTACCCCAACCTTATCCTGTTGAAAAGATAGTAGAAAAGCAAGTTCCAGTTGAGGTAACTAAATACATTGATAGACCATATCCTGTGCAAGTACCTGTAGCGCAGCCGTATCCTGTAGAAAAAATTGTCGAGAAAATTGTCAACAAACCATATCCAGTTCCAGTGCATGTCCCTGTACCACAGCCTTATCCGGTGGAAAAAATTGTAGAGAAACAAGTTCCTGTACCTGTTGAAAGGAGAGTTCCGGTTCCTTATCCCGTAGAGAAAATAGTTGAAAAACCAGTCACACACATCGTAGAAAAACACATACCACAGCCTTATGCTGTTGAGAAAATAGTGGAAAAGCAAGTCCCGGTAGAAGTTACTAAATACATTGACAGACCCTACGCTGTACAAGTTCCCGTGGCACAACCATATCCCGTAGAAAAAATAGTAGAGAAAATAGTGAATAAACCGTATCCAGTCCCGATACATGTTCCTGTTCCACAGCCATATCCCGTAGAGAGAATCGTGGAAAAACAAGTTCATGTTCCTGTAAATAATTATATTGACAGACCGTATCCAGTTAAAGTTTCTGTTCCTCAGCCATATATCGTAGAAAAACTAATCAATACAAGCCACAAACCACCGTATAAATTCTCTACACACATATCTCAAGCGATATCAGCACTTAAAGCTGCAGAACAAAATGCACAACAGTCATTTCTATCTCAAGCGTACCTTTTTCCTCTAAACCTCAAATATGTACAAAATAATCAACAAGCGGGTGGGACAAAATATCAACATTTCCTAATATCAAATCCATACCTGTATGCTCCCAATTATCAAAACACACAGAAACAGATTGATCAGAATTCAATAGCAAGCAACGTGCAAGATCAAAAGGTGCAGTATATCTATCAAACAGTCCAGCCGACATTCTCGAATCACCAAACCTACAATACCATCGAACAAAAGATTCCTTCGTTAGAATATGGTGCACCCGTACCGTATACCCAAGAAAATTGCAAAACAAAGAATAGAAATGAGTATATTGGAGGACTCGTCCCTCCGAAGGATACTCGTCCTGTTTCTGCGAGTTTAAAGAAACGCCAAGCCAAAAGCAGCTTCGAATCTCCTAAGTTAGAATACGGCTTCCTTCCACCGTTAATTCCGTCCCAAGAGATAGATGAAAATGGGCAACCAATAGCAAGCGAAAGTAGTTAGTACCTGGAACAAATCGAGTTACTTTAATACTTCTCGTTGATACTGGTCCATGCGATAACATCGTGATTTTTATCGGTTGAACGAAGTTCGTCGACGTAGTTTCTACAAATGTCGAAAAGACACTTACATTATACAGTCCTTTGCTACTATCAAAGCAAAAACATGAAGATGAACCAAAAAAAACATACAACGCACTAGATTTGTGCCATTAATTTAAATGGGAATTTTTATTTGACTAAATTTATATTTTAAGTACAATACGGTTTTTGGAAAATATTTCGTTTCTATTTCATATTTATCGTTAGTAACTTATAAGTTAAGGCTTAAATAGATATAGGATTAATTACATATTTTTTTATTGTCTGTTTTATTGTGATCTATTTATGTTTTCTTTTTTTTACTTTTCTAAATAATTATATTTGTAAGGAATAAAAAATAATTGAAACATTACGTCTGATTTATTCCATCCCGACCACAACAACCTGTACTTTCATTTCTTCTTTGCATCAATTAAAGTTCTATAAATTCTACTACTGATAAAATAGTTAAGTGAACAAATTAACAATATAATTTGTCAGCTAGAAAGATAAATATAACAAAATAACTACCTTTAGGAGTAGTTGATTATGATTTTTTTTTACAAAGTAAAAAATATTTAATTTAGTTTATCGATCACTATTAAGCTAGTCTTCCATAGTCCATAGTGTATTTTAAATTCGATTAAAATATTTAATTCACCCAAAATCACCTCCGAAATAAAATTTATTTAAATGCAAAATATACCGCCACAAACAAAACTCAAGAGCATGAAACGGCACACTTAAGGCACTCCAAAGCCCAAGAAAGCAAGAAAGAGCGAATTAAAGATCAAGAGCATGCTGATTTGTTTCTTTGATAGCCAGGGAATCGTTCACAAAGAGTTCGTGCCTCAAGGTCAGACTGTTAATCAACATTTTTAGCCAGAGGTTCTCGAAAAACCCCGGAAAGGTGTCATGCGTGTGAGACCAAACATGGAGAACGATTGGATCCTGCATCATTACAATGCGCCTTGTCACACAGAAATTTCCAGAAACGGTTTTTTGGCCAGTAAAAATATTTCTGTGGCCCTCAGCCGCCTTATTCACCTGACTTGAGTCCTTGTGACTTTTTCCTCTTCCCAAGGTTGAAAATTCATCTGAAGGGACCTCATTTTGGGACACTCGAAAACATTCCAACGCTGTGTGGCTTTCCAAGGGACTTATTTTGAGGGAGACAAAGTTCAATTATAATTATATTCAAATAATTTTTTTTTAATATCAATAACCTTCACCAATCGTAATGATGGTAAAACTCAGCGTTAGACAAGTTATAGAATGCTATGCTATTGAAACTCATTCAATGATTATCACTGCAATATATCAACCCCCACGTGCTGATTATAATACTTTTATGAGCATTATGGATACTATTTTGGACAGCTTATCTCTCAGAGCAATTATATTGGACAGAGGTGATTTCAATCTTCCGTCAATAAATCTAACTATTTGTTATATCTACTTCATTCTTACAATATCAGACCAGCATTATCGTCTCCTAATAGAGTATGTGGCGACACTGAATGTTGTATAGATAACTTTATTACCAATGCTCCTCTGGAATAATAGCAATCTTCATGTATTAATGGACATATTTCAGAGCATCGCAGATATTTAATATACCACTACTATATACTACACTGGAAATACATATATGTTCAAATAAAAATATAACAAAGCCAACTTAGAGGAGTTCATAAACTACTTAAGATTCGAAGCATGGATATCGGTTTATGAGCATCTCTCACCAGAGACGTCATTTAACTTTTTCTTTAATACTTTATTTATTGTTGATATATGTTTTCCATTATGTAAAACCTATAACAATATCAATATCAATCATCATATATGAGTTACAAATGAAATAATTCAGCCGCGTGAAAAGCTACTATTTCTCAAAGAAATGTGAATTAGATTTGCCGTCTTTAGAAACGAATTTCTAAATTGTGAACTAAAATATAAGCAACAAAAACAAAAAATTATACATAAAACTTTGTTAAAAATACCGAAAAAAAAAAATAAAAGCCATTTGGCAACTGATAAAAAAATAATTTCAACAGCTGCCTAAATAAAAACCTACCCAAAAGTTATACAAATAATTTTGAGATGCGTGAGACCTTTAATAAATGCTTCTAAGGAAGAAGTACCGATACTGAACTTTATAACTTTTTGTCTAAAATCTATATGGCAATTGACAGTCAGCAGCTGGCATTAGGGCCGTTTGTGGACGCATGCAAGACTTTCTCTCAGTCATGACCTGCTTATATATAAATTGCATCGTATTGGGATTCGCGGCAAGAATGGCTTTTAACCAACCAATATCAGAGGGTGAGTTGTTTCTATATTTACTTCAAAATTGCTATCCCCCTGGGGGTCATCCTTCAGTAAGTAATCCTAAGGTATGCAGATGATATTAACGTCATTGTCTATGGAGGCTATTTACATAACTTATCTGAATAGAATATACAAGAGAATAGGTAGATGAAAATCTGATAACGAACCGGTAATTAATGTAGATAAGACCACCACCGTATTATTTCGTAGTCGAAAGTTTGACTGCCAAGAAAATGAAATTGTGCTAAACAACCATGCAAGCATGACGGAATCCGTCAAGGTGTTTGGTATGCATTTAAACTATAATGTCAATTGGTTTTCCCACACCGATGCGTTATACCCCATGCTTAACCCTGGAGCACTCGCGCTATGAGCTTTTTCCTCACAATTTGGTAAAAGGCGTCTTTATTTTATAGGGGGTGGTAGTACGGAGCTGGCGCACTCTCTAGCTGAATTT
>JARFOC010001312.1:205747-217820 GCA_031763485.1 Osmoderma eremita
GTATTAATTAATTCGGGACGACACGTGTTTCGGGAATACGTGGATTCCCATTATCAAGTCGAATAGCCGAATTCGACGGAGGAGTAATCCGAACAGTGTGTTTAATAATTTAATTGTATTTATATTATTTACTTGTTACCTTGGCTTTAAATTGTACTTGAGGTTTGCGACAGCAAACCAGTTATTTAAAAACATCTTCGAGTATAGGAGAACGACAATTTAATACATTTAGTTTAATACATTTAATACATTTTAGTTTTTAATCCTGATTTTGAAAACCTATATCAGACTTCGTAAAAACCGCGTATCTTCAGTACTTTAAAATAACATTGTGCAATCAAGACCAGGCGTAGGTACCTCATATTGTGTGCCAGAAATGTATTGTGTGTCTGCAACAATGGTCCAATGGAAAAAGGAATGCAATAAAGTTCAAAACACCCATGATTTGACGAGAACCTTAAAATCACCACAACGATTGCTACTTCTGCGTTGTGAAAATAAACGGAATCAATTCTGGAAATCGAAGTAAGTGGTCATATCCTAACTTATCTTTTGCGGTACGACCTCAATTAAAATCATGTGAGGTACAAGCTAGCACATCTAAATTCTCTAATGATCCAAAACGACATAAACCCGAACACAATTCATCAAGTGAAGACTCTGATTCAGACTACATATTTAGCCAATCAGAACGTCAACGATTTTATCAAAAGGAACTAAGTGACTTAGTAGGAGATCTGAACCTATCAAAAGAAGCTTCTAAAATTTTAGCTTCTCAAGGTCAACAAGGTGGATACACAAAGCTCTCTTGTTTTATATGTTTCTGAGACAGTTCAGACAAGCAACGCCATTGCCACAAAAAGTTTGGCCGGTGAGAGAGGAGCTGAAAGTTGGTACAAAAAATGTTATAAACGTGCCTTTAGTTAGCTGAGATCGTATCATACTTCCACCACTTCATATTAAACTCGCCATAATGAAAGAGTTTGTGAAGGCCCTTGACAAATGTGGCGAATGTTTCAATTTTCTCTCGCGCAAGTTTCCAGGATTAAGTACCGAGAAATTAAAAGCAGGTATATTTGATGGACCACAAATTAGGAAACTCGTGCAGAATCCCGATTTTCTCAAATCAATGGATGAAGTCGCATTGGAAGCTCGGAATTCATTTGTTTGGTTATAACTAACTTTCTTGGGAACAAGAAGTTCGACAACTATATCGGGATTGTTGAATGCATGCTATCGAAATTGCAAGAGCGTGGGTGCAACATGAACATAATAATCCACTTCTTGCACTCATATTTAGAGCGATTCCCAGAAAATCTGGGCGATCTTAGTGAAGAGCAGGGTATGTCATCAAGACATACGGACAATGGGAGAGCGTTATCAAGGAAGGTGGGACTCCCATATGATGGCCAACTACTGTTGGAACTTGCAACGAGATCAACCTGAAGTCGTTCATTCAAGCAAATCATATAAAAGATCATTTCATAGTGTTGGATCGAAATTTTACTTAAATGTGTAGTAATTTTCTTGTACTTTTTTGTCAAAATAATAAAACTGTAAATTACAAAAAGTAAAGTTGTTAGCAATTATTTAGTATTTTTTTCTTAGTCAGAGTCCTAAGAATACTCAATAACAGTAAAAAAATTGGTGTTGACCAGTGTTATGTATTAACAATTTGTTATCCACAATATTATCTTCTTTGAAAATTGCAAAAATTCCAGCGTGTTCCATTGAAAAGAAGTGTTTTTGTAAATACCTCGGCAACGTACTATTTAATTCTTTTTCCGTTTTCAGAATAGTAAATAGGTACCCCTAATTTAACCAACTTCACAGCTCCAATAGTGACGAAATCGAAAATAATTGCGCCAATACTTGCTTTGTTGTTCCAACTATAAATTTTATTCCAATATATCATCTTTAAGGTATATCATTTTTGGATTACCAAACTTCTATTAGGAAGTCGAGCAATGCAGTTATAACAAATTTTATTTAGAGTTTTAATTTTGCCAATTTATTTAAGATAATCCTCGACTTATTTGTTTTCCTATCACAAATATATCGTAAATATCGAAAGTATACCGATTCCCCATCAAATTAAAATTTCAGATAATATCGCTTTGATACTTAGTTAGTATCCATGTTAGTAGCTACTTCACAAAGAAGTTCATATTCCAATCTATCATGTTTTACGTGTGTACACATACTTATATCGTATTTATGTTTGAAGTTCACTTTATGTTTTCAATTCTTTTTCCCTATTGGCATGCGTAGCACGGGATAATCTTTGTAAACACTTTGTATTTAGCAGCGCTTTCTCCCCTTGATTACAATTCCACGGGCTTGCAGCTATTGATTGCAAACAAACTGGGCCTATGTGTCACTCACTGTGTCGCAAATATCGTCATGTGCGATATATGTATGTATGTATGTATGTTTGAGTATTGAAGAAATTCGCTCGCTCGCACAAACTTAAATTAAAAATAGGTATATTAAAATGCGAATAAATAGAAACGACAATTGGATAGTAAAAGAAGAGGATTTCTTCTAGGGAATACATACATAACGAAAATGCTTTTCCTAATTGGAGCTAATGAGACTTCCACCCCCAATTGGTTCGCGAGAAGCGCACGCCCGAGATTGCGAGAGCTTTAGTGCTGGAACGGCAATGACGTTGTTCGAGTGCATCACCCTGGCAGCGACGGCTACGGCGACGTTGGGCGTCACAAAGAAAGAGCTTTCGCGCTCTAAATCTTATTTAAATATTCATAAACGTACATCTGTCGGTCGACGCGTTGCATGTGCTGTTGTGTTATGTTGTACATTTTAATTTACATGGTTGTCGAAAATTGTTAATATTGCTCACTGAAGCATGTTAGTGTTCTATCTTGCGTTAGGAGCCCTAGCAGGTAAGGATGCTTATTTCATTATCTTTTAAAATAGTAATGGAACAACGAAATCCAAATAATTATTGAAATACAGAACGATAAAAATATTTGTTAAAAATAGAGCATGCAAAACCTATAAGTAAATTTCATTTTTATAAATTAGTTTTTAATCATTCGTAATGCATTGATTGTTTATGTTTCTAACTGATTAAATTTAGTACAAAATTTATATTAGATTATGCTTGAAAACTCACAGGTTTCGATTCAGCTTTTTCCAGCAAACAACGGTTTGTTTCTCTTTAAGTAGTTACCCCATATTAATAAACTTTGATTAAAATCCACAGCATTAATTACTTGATTCCGAATGCGTATCACTATGTAAAATTATTTAAAAATATTGATACAGCAAAGTAATTTTTTGTGGAACACAAAGAAACATTACAAAGAAACATTTCTTAATAGAAAGAGATTAACATCAATCCAAAGCACTGTCACCAAAATGCACAATAGAAATGCCCTTTCAAAGTGTACTATCGCGTGAAAATAAATATTTAATATATTTGTTTTATTATTTCTTATGTTATGTTCTTTAATTATTTAATTATATTCTTTTGTGTATATGGTTTTCTCCTTTATTTATATTTGCAACCTTCAAATTTCCCCAATGTTAAATTTGAGCTAGGTCAGATTCGAAAACTTTTTCAAGCGGTAATAAATCGAATCGCACAAACGGAATTGGGTCAGTTTAGTTTGTTTATGACCAGGCACACACCAGATAAAGTTACGCCAGGAAATCTGTCAATACTACATTCGAAACTTGTAACCATATCAAACGCTCCGTGCATGTACAAAACGATAACTACTGATCGATGAGTTTGCAAAGTAAATCCTAGAATTTATTCCTTTAGGCCACCCCTAGAATATTTAAATTTGGAAGAAAGAGATTTTTAACTCTAGAAACATGCCCGTCGCTTTTTTCTTTTTTTTTATTAATAATTGCAGAAACTGTAGATTTACCTAGAAGTTTTAATGAAAAAACGTTTTCATATTATTTTAAATCATTTTAGGCAAACCTGGAGTTTCTGCACTTATTGCAATTTGATATTTTCAAAGAATAAATACCAAAGCCTTACAATTTTTCGGCTATAAAGCTCAGATTTAACTTCGAAAATACGTAAAAACATTGTCGATTTTGCAAATATTACATATAATCAAACCAAAAAAAGTTTATAAATACGTTAATACATAAATTTAATGTTTTCTTCAAACCACACTGCTAGAGTAAATATGCAACGGGTGGAAGTATACCAGAATGATACAGTGCGGACGTAAATTGCGCCCTCCCTCCCCTGCCTTTCGTAACTTTTGAAAGGAATGAGATAGAGAAATGAAACAAAGACGGGGTGAAATTAGAGGCAAATTGTGATACTTTGCTTGTAGCGAGATGCACTGGACTCAAAATGTAAGATGGATGGTGTTGTTATCTTTAACATTTTAAATGGAAAATATATTCATATAAAACCTCATTTGTAAGATATTTTTATTATGTTTACGCCTATGCAAACAGTTATACGACTTTCTATGTTTTACGGACACATCCGCAATAAAAGATAGAGGTGCTTTACCTTTCTGATAACCCTCGTATTTATTTAATGGTGTTTCCTAGGAAACGTATTTTATAATTTAAAAGAAACGTCAAAGTATTATTTATGCCGATTTATTTCTGACAAAACACCTGACATAGCGAAAATCATTACCGACGCAACGTTTTTTGCTAAAGGAGGAGAGCGTACCATTTTAATTGTTTAATTGTTAATACTGTCAGAAATACATCGTCATAAATACTTTTATGTTTCTTTTAAATTCTAAAATACGTTTCTTATGAAAAATACACCATTAAATAAATACGAGGGTTATCAGAAAGGTAAAGTACCTCTATCTTTTATTGCGATATGTTAGTAAAAACATATAAAATCGTAAAATTGTTTGCATAGGCGTAAACATAATAAAAATCGCTTATAAATAAGGTGTTATATGAACATACTTTCCATTTAAAATTTCAAAGATAACAACGCCATCTATCTTACGTTTTGAGTCCAGTGAATCTCGCTTTGACTAAAATATCATAATTTGCCTCTAATTTCACCTCGCCTTTGCTTCATTTCTTTATCTCATTCCATTCAAAAGTTAGGGCGTCCGCACTGTATAATAAGAAATCGCACAAGTTCAACCAAAAAAAAACATACCTTTTCTTTCTGAAGTTAAAAATTAAATTCTACAGTTTTAACATTGTTGTAAAGAGTAGGGTTTGCTTACAAGACAGCAAATGCTTAACATTGACAGTTGTGAAAATGCAAACTTTTTCAGCTTCGTAAAGAAGTTTACAATTGAAAAATCATTTATTCAAGGGCCTTTCAAAGAAATTTTGATGCTTTCACACTGTATTAGGAAATTTCAGTTTCAGATAGTGACTTAGTTTTAAATAGCAAATCTGCAAAAGGCATATCTGCCGATAATCGTTAAGATGAAAAAAAGCTCAGTCAAGCAATTATTCATCGGTATAAGATTGCCAAAGCTCACAAACTAGCCGATCGGGACAAACAAAATCGAATTCAGTTTTACCACGAATTTTGACGACTTAGAAAATAAGCAAGCTCATTTTTGGTTGAATGGAGATGCGACTACGCAAAAGTGTCGCTACTGGTCGAAATTCACAAAGAACCATTGCGCTCGTCAAAAGTCACGGTTTTGGGTGTCAAGGGTAATTACACTATTTTTACTTGAACGTCTAAAAGACATTCCCAAAGCTTCAAAGCTTCACACATTTTCTTGTCACAAATCGAAGAAGAGAGGAATCAATACAGGTTTCAGAAAGATGAATCAATCAGCAGCCACACTGTTAAATTTTCAATGGAAATCTTACGGGAGGTACTTGCTAATCACTTAATTTCTCGCAATGACGAATTGAATATGCCCTAAAGTAGGCGGACATTACTGTTCGATATTTTGTCTTATAGGGTCGAGCAACGTTCATGCCTAAAACCTACTAAATTTAGATGAATTGAAAAGAAACATTGGAAAATAGATTTAAACTATACCCCGGGTATTACTCAATACAGTCCAATTTCATCACATGAAGCATACAATATTTCAGATATAAAATGTCCTTTCATGCACATAAACAGTATTTGTGCGTTTTATAATATTTAACTTAAATTATTTATTTCTTTTGGACGGGCCCTGTATCATATGCAATATAATAAAAGGATTCCTGGAAACGGTGAAAAGGATCCCTCTGGTGGTCTGCGAACCCAACTAAACAGACTACCGCGCTAAACCTCATATATTTCAAATTATAATATATTAATATCTTAATTACCCAGATGTAAAAAGTGTTTGCGTTAACTCTCTCCGGCATACGGGATTACGATATAGTTCACATATTTTACGTTGTATTTTACACAGTGGTCCATAAAATAGGCCACTTATTCGGATTTTCTATAAACATGCACAACAACTCATATTTTAAAACCACTGTAGTAGATACATTGTTTAACATTTTAGCCTGCACTCTCACATAATTAGCTGAACGCTGTACGAGGTGTGTAAATTAAGTAATGAAACTGATATTTTAAAAAAATATTTGAATATAATTACAATTGAACGATGTCTCCCTCAAAGTAACTCACTTGGAAAGCCACACAACGTTGGAGACGGTTCTTCCATTCCTCATAGCAGTGCTGGTTCTCGGATAGCTGCTCCGTTACAGCTGTTTGAATGTTTTCGAGTGTCCCTTCAGATGAATTTTCAACCATGGGAAAAGGAAAAAGTCACAAGGACTCAAGTTAGGTGAATAAGGAGGTTGAGGGCCACAGAAATATTTTTACTGGCCAAAAACCGTTCATGGAAACTGCTGTGTGACAAGGCGCATTGTCATCATGCAGGATCCAATCGTTCTTGATGTTTGGTCTCACACGCATGACCCTTTTTCGAAGTCTTTCGAGAACCTCTCGGTAAGAATGTTGATTAACTGTCTGACCCTGAGGCACGAACTCTTTGTGAACGATTCCCTGGCTGTCAAAGAAGCAAATCAGGATGCTCTTGATTTTTGATTTGATGTTTCTTGCTTTCTTGGGATTTGAAGAGCCTGAAGAGTGCCATTCCATGCTCTGGTGTTTAGTTTCCGGCTCATACTCGAACACCCAACTCTTATCACCAGTAATGACACGTTCCAAAAAATTTTCATTATTTTCAATCGATGTCAAGGCACCTTTCTCTCCTGATGTCCTCTTGTTCCTGTGAGAGGTTTTTTTGGAAAAATTTTCAAGCAAATCTTTCTCATTACCAATTCATTGGTCAAAACTTGATGAACGGTGGTGTGAGACAAATTCAACTGTTCCCCGATCATTCTGACCGTCAATAAAGCAAGAATCAAAGACCAAGAGCACGTTGATTCGTTTCTTTGATAGACAGGGAATCGTTCACAAAGTGTTCATGCCTCAAGATCAGACAGTTAATCAACATTTTTACACAGAGATTCTCGAAAGACTCCGAAAAGGAATCATGCGAGACCAAACATCAAGATCGATTGGATCCTGCATCATGACAATGCGCCTTGTCACACAGCAATTTTCATAAACGGTATTTTGGCCAGTAAAAGTAATTATGTGGCTCCTCGGCCTCCTTATTCACCTGACTTGACTCCTTCTGACTTTTTCCTCTTCCCAAGATTGGAAATTCATCTAAAGGGACATCATTTTGGGACACTCGAAGACATTCAAACGGCTGTAACCGACTAGCTAAAGGCGATTCCAATATCCGAGTTCCAGCACTGCTATGAGAAATGGAAGAACCGTCTCCAACGCAGTGTGGCTTCCCAAGTGAGTTATTTTGAGGGAGACAACGTTCAATTGTAATTATCTTCAAATTAAAATATTAAAAAATATCAGTCCCATTACTTAATTTACACACCTCGTACATCCCTTTCATATTACAATTTAGCGGCATATAACATTATCCACCTAATAGTCGCCATTTTGAAAACCAAGTTGGTTTCAAATACTGATAATTATGTATTATATATCAGTACAGAGATAAATATTTAAAATGAAACACCTTATTCCAGTATTTATTTTTTTGCGCAACTCGTCGTAAAATTTTGTGAAAACCTGTGCCGGAAACAGTTAACTTTCTTTGTCCAATTCTTTACGTTTTCCTCCGTCCAAAATCGCGTTTCGTTATTCTTGTGTTGATCCGGTAATTTCTTGTAAAAGTGCGATTTATGACCAACATTTACTTCACTGACGAATATTTATAATGAATTCCTTTCTTCACCAAAACTACCCAGCGACGCTTCAATGGCGGAATAACAACTTCACCGTTTTTTTTCTGAACAACAAGCCATTATCCCTATGATTGCCGTAGACACAGCTATATTTTCCTTTTCACCAATATTATTTGGCGTTTGTGGCGCTAATCCTATTCTTCATATTTCAGAATCGGTAACCATGATGCTAGAAGTTAACGCGGTGTAATTTTCCTTTGCGAATATCTCACGATATCTTGATTAATTAATTTGCGATATTGCTGGAAACCCAGTTTATGTAGTGTTGTATATTTGATGTATGTGCGTTACGTCAACACAGTGTATTTAAGGACATATTTTTCTTAATTGTAGTATTATATTTTAGTCTCATTAATCGTCACAGGCTTGCCTATTTTACCGACTTGATTCACAAGACTAAATAAATTAATTGTTACACCTGTAAATCTACCAAGGATATAACGGATATTAAATAGCAATAATTTTTAATAGCAACCAAACACGTATTGCTTAATTTGAATAGTTGTTAATAGACCTCATAGTTATAGAATAATTGAAGAAATAAGAAATATGAAAAAGGAATGAAGAGGAATTAAACGTTTTTTTTGTGTATTTTTAGAAGCCTTTAGTAGGCAACTTTGTCATAAGAAATACGAAAGCATAATCTAAAACGAAAAGAAAAAAGCATCATTTTTAACCGGTAAAGATCAAATAACTATTGCTAGCAGCATATTGATCAACTTACACAAACTGGTAATACATTTTAGGGCTTACTAATTTAATAAAGTGGAAAAACACCTTCTTATATTATAAGCCCAACTTTCCACTTATCGGAAGACTATCAACTGCATTTTTTATGTATTAGTATAAAGTGTAGCGAAATATAAATTTGTATAGCTATTGTAGGAAATAAATATGATAGCTGTAGTCTCTAGTAATTGAAAGATCTGTCATAAAGAGTTATCCAATAGGGTTTAACACCAAGCTAACTTACGAGGCCTCGATACATTGGAGTGATGTCATGCTCTTTCGATCGAGGAATCGGGAAGATAATGTATCCAAGTCTGTATCGATACATTTAAATGTACACAGATGTCCGTGATGTTTTGTCGAATGCACGGGCTTTGAAGTCCCTATGTTTTGTTATTTTTCTACGTTTTAAAATTGATATAGATCTTTAAATACCCCTCTTGAACTTTTTAATTATAAAATAAAATTAGTTAAGTAAATAAATAAGCTTTATTGAAAAAAAAGGAAAGAAACTATAGGAATTTATGATTTGATGGCAAAAAAGTTTAAAATATGCTGCATTAGTGATTAAAAAATGTACTAACAATAATTTGGCAAAGGTAATGTTTTTAATTGTGCAGATACAGGAATGAGTTGACAAAAGTATAAAATGGAACACATAATTATGTCCTCACATATTACAATAAAGATTTAAAAGAATTAATGTAAGTTAAATTAATTACAACTAAGGGTTTTAATAAAAGAAGTAACAGTAACCTACCTTCTCAAAATGATCTGTATTTTACTAATAATCTATTAAACATAATCTCCATTTTCTACAGAAAGAAAATATATTCTAAACATTCTGAACATACGGCACATGTGCACACTATTTTATATAATAAGCAATAAAAACTCTGTCTTACGTGTTTCACTCACTAAAAAAATATTCCTCCTAATTTAAGAATCAATACAAACAAATAAAAGAAACATTATTCACACTCTATAAAAGGGTAGGTCTCTTGTGATCACGGGACTTAATATTTAAACGCAGTAATAAATTTAAAAAATTGAAGATTGAAAGTTTACTTTTTATCCAAATTACTAATTAAATAGTAGGACCTAATTCGTTTAAAGATAATTGTATTAGCATTTCAAATATTAGTGTAACTAAAAGAAATAAATAAAAGAAATCAAGGAGAATCGTTATATCCTATCTATCACTTTTAAAATGTAGTTGTTCAACAAGATAATAAAATACAAATGTTCTTATAAATTATATTTCAGAAGAGAAAGTATTCCAGTCAGATCATTCTCTCAAGTAAAAAAAAACTCCAGGCGTATGTATAATATGTATGCATTCATTTCGCCTACGGTGTACGACCGACCAAGCTATCTCGGGAATCCCGAGCTATCTCGCCCCACTACAACGTATCGCACTGTATCGGGAAAGGCTCGAGTTTCCTATCTTGCCCGTTAAACCCTATTAGCCAACTCAAATTGAATCCAAAATATACCCAAATTTTAAAACATGACTAAACGAACTAAACGAAGCAATTCTAAAATGTATGCTCCAATAGATGCATTTATTTTTTTATGGGTAAATGTTCCAATAACCGTTGAAATTCATGTATATATGTATATAATATGTACATGCATAGATATGATCAAAGAGATCCAATTTAATGAATTTATAAATTAAAATCATTAAATTATAAATATAAATAAAATTTGTTGCAATATTTTGGACGTGTTCTACACATGTATGTATATAACTAGGAAAAAAACTGATACCAATTTTAGTAATTACTACAACAATGCTATACATTTAAGTATTAACGGTTATAGGATTATAAGTTTTATTTTTTTTGTGCTCACATGAAATAACGAACAAAACAGATAATTTTCATTCTGTTTTGTTGGTGTAATAGATATTTGATTATTCTTTGGACACAGTTTTAGCAATGTATGGGTTGCTCGGATATATTTTTTAGATAGCAGCTCAAAACCATATTAATAAATCTTACGCTTTTCTCGTTTTTACTCTCTAGGGAGTTCAGCTATTTACCACAGAAAAGTAATGTAAGGTAAAAATATTAACATTGAAGTCAAAGCAAAATTCAGCTATATTTTTAAAACATATATTTTCATTTGCACTGGTTTACCTGATTATGACTCCATTTTAAATATTTTCAACTTGTAACAAATATAGCCAATAATTTTAACAAATGTCATCAAATAATCTTACTTTCCTTTTAGAAATATTGTTTTGCTTAGTTAAATGTCGGTTTCTCTTAGTTTTGTTTTCTATTAATGCTGACTAGTAAAGAAAAGTTGCCTATTATCGGATATTTTTTTATTTTTCTTGATAAAAAGTACGTAATATCGACCTATGACGTCTATGTGTTGCCATATCTTTGCAGTATATATATTCTTTCATAATATAAAAGCATGAATCTCTAACTCACCGTTTTCTTTTGAGAATCATAAACAAAAGAAAAGATTGTGCAAATCATAATTCTGAAATTAGGTTCCTAATATGGGATAATAAGTGTCCCTATCCCGCACATGTCCGATATTGGGAGCATAATAGATTTGTATTTTAAAAGTTTTATTAATTTGAAGAACAAGCTACAAAATGATTTAAATATTTGAATTCACATTTAAAAAAAGAGAGAAAATCAATCATCTAAACAATCATCGCAAATAAAAACCTCCGTCTTTACGATTCCTGCCCATTTTTCGTGATACCGACGATAGCAAAAGCTACATCATATCCATACCTCGCCGCTTGTGTCTTTCGAGTAACGGTTTGTGCAGTCATCAGTATCTACTAACTGTACTTCAAGATCATCATTTCACTAGAGGAACTTTTCACTTTTTTTGTTTTCTCTTTCTTGGTTTTAATAAATCAAAAGTAGTTTCTAGGTCCACATTTAACGATCGGAATCAAGAGAAAGAGAAGTCTTGATTCCGATCGTTAAATGTGGACCTAGAAGCTACTTTTGATTTATTATTTTTATGTAAAGATTCTTCAAGTTCCAGTTTATATGGTATTGGGTATTTGGGAAAATGACGTCATCCGCCGGGTTGTAAATAACTCTTTCCACCTCGGCCGCTTGGTCCTATTGTGGAG
>JARFOC010001312.1:220783-240804 GCA_031763485.1 Osmoderma eremita
GCGGATTACTAGTAATTAGTATGTGCTCTGTTAACCCCCATTAAGCAAATTACTCTATTTACATATTGCAAATTTGTCTTTTTGTCTGGCTTTTCTAAAATTCTGAACACTGTGGGATGGCGATATTTGGTTTAAGAAATATGGTTCTATCCGGTAATAGTAACCCATGCGATATTAGGCTACTTTCCTCTATTAGAAAATGTAATAAAATGCCTCTCACAATTTTTGATGTTTAATCAAACAACTTCACTGTTAAACTTTCTAAAAACATTTTTATAAAACACAATATGTACACACATTTATATCCATGTATATGTAACGAAATTGATCTTTGAAATAATATATAAACTCAAACAATGTCTTTGCAATTCTGTTAGTATCAAATATTTGAACAGTAAATATTGATGGCATCAAGTAAATATAGGGTGTAAGTACATGCGGCGATTTATCATGGTACTTATAAAGCAGACTTGATTCTCTAGGGTAAAAACACAACTTTGATTTCATTTTTGTGATTACCTTATTATTATCAAAAAGAAATGGTGAATAAAGTTTATTATTCTTTTTAAATCTAAATATTTTTAAAAAAGTTGCACTAAATGAATTATAGACGGGACTAAATTAAATCCTTAATCTATCATTATTACAAATGCTAGTAATAGTAAGTAATAAGAATAGTATTGTTTCTGCTTTCTGTAACATTGCGATTTGATAGTTACGTATTTCTACTATTCGTATGTCAGTACTATATCCAATGCATTCAACTAACTGGTCGTTCCAATCTTTTAATGTGGAAATTTATTATATCTAAAAATACCAGAGAATGCACGTAGTGGGTGACACCGGAATTTAAAAATGTGAGAGACGTGAAAGAGAAAGACTAGTAATCGAGTATACCAGAGCACCAGCCCAACACTTAGACTGTGGTATAGAGGTGACATTCTGGCACTCCAATACTGTACATATACACATGTACCCGTTTCATATAAGTGAAGAGAATTAAAACCAGATAGGATTCTTTCCTACACTGTAACTGAAATTCAAAAGAATGCCACACATAAACCGCTGTCGTAAGTAAATTACAGACAAGGGAGCGCATTATCCTTCTAGTTCTTATTGTGTTACTTCAGACAATTATTGATTTACGATGGGTGCTTTAATCGACGATCTCGCTTAGCTGCGAAGCCAGTGCTGTCATTTGTCCTCTTCACACTGAAAAGCACTAGTACCGTCGATATCCATTATTGTAAAGCGGCGGTTTCCTTCGATTTTTACATTATATGCTCTCATCCAAACTTCTCCCTCATTTGCTCTATTTGCAACTCCATTTTGCAACGGTACGTATTTAAAAATAGGACGCCGATTCTATTTGTTACTTTTATTTTACTTAAACGCCTATTTATCGCTCTACGTTGTGTATGTATAACTTGTATTATGTTATTGAGAAGGTAGCCGCTAAACAATTTTATAATTTATATTATAATTGCTTCATGCTTGTATGAAATTCCAACAAATGCCCTATTAAAACTGAGACTCGTACTAAACGCCTTCTATTAAATCTTTAATGAAGAAAAATGTGGAAATTTGTGGTGCTAAAAAGACTTTTTATGGAACTCAGGGGAGGGAACTTTATATCCACGGAATATAAAATTCCACATCAATTATGCTAAACAACATTTTTCTGTTTGCTTTTCTTCTGGTTTTTCTAAAGTAATTATATAGTAGCCGTTTCATTTATCATTTAGAATTACTTATAAAGGGTGTTTACGGTCATCTTAACAACAAACATCTTAAAATAAAGTCATTAACGTAAAAATATCTTAACAAAGTTGCATAATGAGACGGATATTAATGTTTAAAAACATTAGTTTTTCTTTTTTTTTATTTTTAAGTGGTGATTAAGCATATTAATTTAAACATTTTTTTATGTTATTCATGGAATCCACTTCACACTAGTTGTTCTAAGTTATCGCCGTGTTGTTGAACACAGAATCTCGCTCGACGTATCCATAAATTGACTAATTTACTAGGCCTTGGTCTTGCCGTCGAATTGCCGCCGCAGCTGCCTTAACGCGGAAGATCATCTAAATCAATTATGTCGTTGGTGCATAATATGGTCTTCATAACGTTCCATAAGTGGAAATCAAGGGAGTTAAGGTCGATCAATCCACTTATTTTCAAACACATTATTTAAATGTTGGCGAACTAAACGATTGAAATGCCACCACATTTGTCGGCATACATCCAGAGGAACTTCTTCCAATAGTTCCATCAAATGATTTTGCAAAAACAAGAGATAATCATATCCATTCATTCGATTTGGTAACACAAATGGGCCAATAAGTTGTCCGTTGACCAGTCCGCCCCAAACGTTTATCGAAAATCTATGCTGGTTACGACGAACAGCATGTGGATTTTCCACAGCTCAAATATGAGTATTATTTATGCCGTTACGTGTAAACGTTGCGTCATCAGTCGCCAATACAATGGAAGAAAAGTTTGGAAATTCTACACGTTTTTGTAGAGACCATCGGCAAAACTTTAAACATAAAGGATGATCTTCATGTTATAGAGCCTAATTTATTTTCTATTAACTTCGAAAATGGTTGATATGACATGAGTATTTATACATAGCTCCCCAGCGTCTCAAGTCGTGCAGTTCTGGAGTAAAGTAAATTGTGTATCATACATGTGAATGTGCTAACAACACGTTTATTACTTGGCAAAGGCAGAAAGAAAACAACAATGGATAGAATAACAATTTGGGGCCCCCTCTTACTATGAATATGAATAAAAATTAAATGCGTAACGAAACAATGTGCATAAATGCAATGTAGGATTTGTTGACATAGCTCTTTAGGTTCCAAACCGCTGCTACCAAATTAGACACAGAGTGTGATACAACCAACCCGCCTTGATTGCTTCCTAGTCTTCGCGCCCTTTATTCCTCCGACTCACGAATAACTTTTCGAATGACTTCTTTCTGATTTCAGGGTCGACGACGACTTTTAATTAAGTAACAGTACCAGTCGGGTCAAGTAACGTCGCCTGGCTGACATTAATTTAATTATTTTGACGTAATGTCAAAAATGACATCTTGGCTCCTCAGATTCGACGCAGCTTAACGGCTCGTGTCTTCTTCAAGTAACCTCTCTTCTACCGCTCCTCCTCCACTTTATCACCAGTACACACAATTCCTTTTTTGCAATATAAAACTGATAATGTAACAACATCACCTTAAACATTTCCAAAACTGCACTGACATTAAGATTTCTATCGTATTTAAATTTGTTAAATAAAAATCTTTTAATGTACCGTTCCATTACAACATCCATTGCACTGAATCTTATTTTGTTGTGGGTTCCCCCTGGAACAACCGCGTTTCATCGTCTGTTGCAATTTTGGAAAAAAGTTCTTGGTAATGAGCTAGAGCCTGGTGGCCAAGTTTGGCAAATTTCTTGCCTGCATAATTTTTAGTCAGAGATTAGGACTCTTAGAATTCAGCGCGCTGACGCTTTATTCCTCATAAAATCCTCATGCAATATGTTCGAACCGGAGGCTTGGGATATTCCTATTACTTTCATATGTCAAAAACTTTATTACGCTTCCAGGATCTATCCATCTATCCATTTTCGTGCGCTTACAGCTGCATAAAACCAACAAAAAGGATTTGATTTACAGACAACTTAACAGAAAGTCTTTTCGCAACTTGATGGTGAACACTGTCATGAAAGCGCATTATTATCATGACTAGATAGATTACATTTCAATATTCAAATAATTTCAAAATATCTGGCCCAATGGAGCGGCACTGATTAATTCTTTTTACGTAATTAAAACCGTATTCTCTTCTTAACATCCAACTTCTGTTTCAGAATTAGTCACCACACTAGATTCTCATTTACGTGGACCGGCTTTCGTCATGGAGCCTCCGCCACGGCTAGAGTTTTCCAATTCAAGCGGTGGATGGTTGGACTGCTCAGCCTCCGGGAATCCACAACCATCCATAGATTGGCTATCGCTGGACGGAACTTCGGTCGGGGATGTTATCGGCATCCGACAAGTTTTGAGGAACGGAACGCTTGTTTTACATCCGTTCGCTGCCGCTTCCTACAGACATAACATTCACAACACTGTCTACCGATGCGTGGCTTCCAATAATGTCGGCAGGGTGATCAGCAGAGAAGTGCGAATCCACGCAGGTAATTTTTTTCTTAATTAATACTTTAACTTATAATAATTTAATAAATATTCCACACTTTTTTGGGATTTCACATTAGAAGTAATATGTGTATCTACTTAAGTAATAAATTAAGTCACTGTTTTGCTCTACTTAGTTATTATATTTAAGGTCTGATTAGTATCGACTTTCCTAACTTCAGTGAAGCCGTTAAGACAAGGTGAAAGCGAATAACCAAAGTCGATAACCAACAAACGAAAACTTTTCCTTAGTAATCAATGTGCTTATAAGTTTAGTTTTACCCGCAGCTATTGCGGATATTCGAAGATTTGTTGATTATAGAATGGCACGTAAGTTGCTACGAGCTTCTCTTTGAAAATGTTTCATTATTATAGTGTCGTTACTGAAGCCCGTAACTATCCCAAACCATTTCTAATTAAAAGAAAATACCTCTAAATATAATAATAATAATAATAGAACTTTATTGCCCAACGGATTGTCCATCCATATAAAGGACAAACATACAAAAACATTGTGCAGCAAGAAGAAAGAGAAACAGTAAGATACAAAAAAGAAAAAGTGTATCCTAACATACGTGCATAATAAAGAGCAACAATCTAAACCTAATCTAAGTATATACGACATGCATGCACTATTTCAGATAATGTATTGAAGTTTACATCACAGTGGAGTGAAATCATATTAAAGTTACGCATCATAACTAATAGCGAATAATGATATGCAGAGTTGATTGTTGCCGTTGGTATGTAAAATGTGGAACCTAGTCGAGCAGAGGATCTTGGTACAAAGACCTTTAGCTGTGATAACAAGTAAGCACAGTCGATGTTGTTGTGCACGAGATTGTACACAAAGTTTATGCTAATAATTATTCGTCCCATTTCCAAAGATTCAAAGTTGAATGTTTGAAGCAGCATATCATAATAAATTTCCCTGCGGGGGTAAGTACCCTCACACCGGTAAAATAGATATTTGAGGAATTTCCGCTGAATCTTTTATGATAAGATATGGTGTGTTCTATAAAATGGATTCCAAACTAAGCTCGCATATTCTAGCTGACTCCTCACGTAAATATAAAACAGAACTATGGCAGTATCCATTCGAAACATTCGGGAATTACGTATTACAAAGCCAAGGCGAACGATGCTATATGATTAGTGTGAGGCACAAAGCTCAGGGAAGGATCAAAATACACTCCCAAGTCTTTAACAGTGGAACTGGGAACAATTGGGCTGTCGTTAATAACATAGTTAAAGATAATGGGGTTTCTTTTCCTTGTGTACGACATAACAGTACACTTCGAGATATTCAATTGCAATTTATTGTGGTTACACCATTGGGCAATATTGTTACTCTGTTCTTGCAGATGTTGACAGTCGTCCATAGTAACAATTTCTTGAAATACTTTAAGGGCGAAAATACATGTACCACCATCAATCCGTTCAAGTAAATTTTTAACACGAGGGTAGATACACGAATACAATACCATCTCAAAAGCCTTCGCAAAGTTACTCAGGAGCGATACAGGTCGGTAGTTAGTGATATCCGCCGATGAATCGGACCTTAGAATCGGGCATACCTTGGCGGCTTTCCAGAAACTTGGAAAAATAGCAGTAAATGAAGAGAGTCACATGCTACCATGAATTAATAACGTTTACTAATGTTTATAAGAATAAAAATAACTCTTGCCTTGTATCTTTTCATAATATATTGTTCTTTAAAATTATTGTTTCGACACGGTATATACAGACTGCCCCATATAGTATGCTCACTAATAGAATCTCGTAAAAGTAGGAGAGAGAAAGTTGGTTAAATGGGACAAAATGTGCGTGAAGTTACAGCCTAGTATGTTAAATAGCAAAACTTTTAAAAAGTTGAAGTTGCTAGAAGGGAAAACTAAAAATCGACAATATAAATTTTGTCGTCTATGGCTTTTCATGTAAAAGATACCCCAACAGTATGTTGACCTTATGAAGGTACATTTTTACATAGAATTCGGATATGGTATTAAAATAAATGCAGTTTTTACGAGTTTCGAGATTTTTATACAAACTCCTTTATTTTAAATATCGTAAGGTGGGTATCAATGTATCTGAAAGAGGATAATTTGGTGATTTCTAGTGACAATTCTGCAATTTTGAGTGTTCTTGGGATAAGCTGCCCTGAAAAACCCATTTGGTTGATACAACCAAATCCCAGTCCAACTAAAATCTACGGTTAAATACGGGCAAACAAACATATTAGTTTAAATAAATAATTTAGTTGATTTACTTTGCTTGGTCTAAATATATATTTGACTTAAACAAATGTTATATTTTATTCATAAGTGCAGTTTAGGTATAGGAATTATATAAGATAATCAAAACAATTAAGTATTTTGTTCATCTAACTAAGCATATAAATTTGTTTTAATTACTTACCTTGTCTTTGCAAGCTGTTTAATTTACTTAAGCCAAACCTTTATTTTTCTCAGTTGAATTATTATATCACTTGAATCATATTTGCATTAAGCATTTTTTTTGGTAGAAAAAATATATTTGGTCCTATCTTTTCTGCTCCTCCTCCCTTACGATTGTGGGCGAAACATCGAGATCCTCTATCTCTAATATGAACACGGCCCAAAATAGGAAGAAGTTTATCTTACACTGGACTTGGCCGTGGAAATCTTCATTTCAATCTCAAAAATATTGCATTCACATACAATTTAAAATCCATGTAATCACCAATGAAAGGATAGTCAAAATGGCACGCAAAGGAAAACCAGAAGAATCCAGACCACCAAGAAGACCACTGAAAAGATGACGAGACAGCTGAATATCAATCTCCAAAAAACAAAGAGACTAAAATCCAGTAAAACACAGGTCATTGGCCCAACGTAAGAAGAAGAAGGAGAAGAAGTAATTACCCGTTCCACGCAAAAGGTTTGTCGACAGGCATATACAGAATTTCCATATAGTTTACATCCTCTGCATGTGCGTGTCATTCGCGGTGACATTGGTAGGAATATTTCTGGTGTATTCGTAGTTGTTCACTTCTACCAAACTACTAGACTAACTTGACATAGTTGGTATAACAAGGAAAATAGTTACTCCAAACAAATTTTCTTTAACAAGAAAAATTTACTTGACTTGAACATACTGGTCTTTTAGGGTATGCATCAGTGGCATCAAAGAATTAATAAAACAATAAATAAAAGTGTATAAAATACAATCGAATAATATTGAAGAATACCAAGCTTTTGTTTTAAAAGTAGTTCGTCAGATTAATTGACGTATTTTACAAAAAGTTATGGACACACAATCGACGACCTTTTGAACATTTGGTGTAATTGTTTTGGTGATCAATTGAATGTATAATCAGAGTAAGCTATGAATATTACAACTTAGTGCCTAATACATATTTGCCCATTTAAGGGAATATTTGTCTTCATTGTAGTAACATATTTTAGTGCCACTAACTCTCTCCGACTGGACTTACATTATTCCTTCAAAAACAACAGATGCCTGGCTTATCGGTTGAGAGATATTTGAGTGAATTGAATAATTTAATTATTACAATAATAATATATAATTCATATATAATTTATTATTATAATAATTAATTGAATTCTCCACCGTAAGTCTACCAACGCAATAACGGTTATTACAATTTCCGAATAACAAACAACATACATAATACGAATGGCTATAATAGATCTGATAGTAACGGAATATTTGTAAGAACGCAACGATGAACATATGGTGAACATACGAATCAATCAATCAGATGATGGCAGCATATGTAGTACTTAAAATCTCGGTAATATTGTTAAAATTACGTTATATTGTAAATACAAAACCGGTAATTTAATAAACATAATTTAAAAACTCTATCCATTAAGACTTAATTAAAACCAACACTAATTATCCCCTTCAAAAATTGTAATCCTTTCCTATACCAGATTCCCAGAAAGGGATTCAATCTACGTAATTAATCTTGCTACTTCCTCCTAAATGATGAATGATACATTAATTTAATTAACTAAATCAATTCAGAATAAAAGCAAGTTTAGATTTTGTAATACTTAACCAGAAAGTTGACTCATACATATTCAGTTTTATCTTTATTCATTTGTTGTATTTCAAGATGCTCATTTCTTTTAGTTTTACATATAAACAAGACGAACACTTTATAACTAATCCTTCCTCATATTCCTGATCCTCTTAAGTTCCACATTTTGCTTCATATATTTTGAGGCATCAATCACTATAGTTTACAAGGCATTTGATCCTTATGAATCTGTGTAATTTAGCAAGAACTTGTTTAAAATATTCTTCTTTCTATGTAATGATGAAAATTACACTAAAAAGTCTACATAATAATATCGACACATCACATTTTTCAGTTATGTATCTGCTTCTATAATGTTAAAAACTTGGAATTTATCCTTTGCTTTAAGTTATATGCTAAACTATGCTTAATCGATACTTCGATCATCTTCTTCTTTACACATATTGTGCTTATTCAGGGCAATATTTCTCCCAATCATATAAACTATTTGAATTACTAAAGAGTAAAATGTGCTTTTGTGCTGCCACATAATTTTAAGATCCCCCAAATAATCTTAACTAGTGTATAACTTACAAATGATAGTTATTCCTCCAACCAATTACATTAAAGAATTATAGTTCTGCACTATATGAGTATGTAAAAAGCTGCCTGCTGGTTATTCAAATCATATTATAGCAATATGTGTTGGTCGAACATATGTTTATATCAACACTGTTCACGTGCGTGTGTAATCATCCCAAAAGTTTTATCATGTGTGCAGAAAAATTTATTGCTCACCAACACAAGCGAACTATTATGCCTTTAATAGATAAATCGAAAAGATTAGAAATCAAGACAAATCATGGGTTTCTCGTACATACTGAGCAGGACGCGTTAATGTACGAGGCTGATTACGCAATATGAACGTTGCTATGCCGTTTTCCGTCCAATGATTTAGCTCAAACAAACTTACCATTCCACGGACTGCTAATTTTCTGCACGAAAATCTTCGGGCTTTCTAGCAAAAGATTGAAATTACTTACCTAACCTACCATCTGCTACTCTCCCAGTACCTCATTCGAAAGCATTGTCTGTGGTAAGACATATGGATTCAAACGTAGAACGTGCTGTTACAGGAACAAATTCATTCCATTAATCGTGTCTTCTACTACTGTCGCTAGGTACTATTGTAGAGCAGATGATATCCTGGAGTTCATCCAACAAGTCCAGGCCCGTCAGGTAGCTCAGAATCTTGTTCAATGAGAAATCCTTCAGGTCAGCTAGGGAAATAATTTCGCAAAGATGGAGTACCTGATTCGGGTGACCGCAGGACAGTGGCACATAACCTGCTCCACTGTTTCTTCGTCCTCCATACACAATCGGCATTTGGTTTCTTCCGATAACCCTGTAAACGTCCTGTAGTGCCATGTAAACACAAAAGTAATTATTTTGATCCTTTCACGGTCATGCTTTAGATAATTCTCTAGTTCTGGCATGATTTGGTGAGATGCACTCATTCGCATATACCAAAGCAAGACAAGCCCCTAAATTGGACTACTTTCTGTAACAGGCCACACCTAATAAATCAATCGGAATTAAATGTCCTAATTCATGATTTGAATTTATCAAAAGATGCAGCAGAAATACTGGGATCTAGACTACAAGGATGAAAGCTCTTACCTATTTTCTTTCTAAGCCTGATGTGTTGGAATAAACCCATTTTTACTATTATTACTTTTATTAGACCTATAAAACAAAATAAATTGGTACATTCTTAATAAGAAAAAATAAATAAAAATGGAAAATATCTTGTCTAGTATAATTGGAACAAACACGTTCAAAGGGATAGCCGTATTGTAGTCTAATCCGGTTAAGTAGTAGTTATATACACTCTATGTTTGGTTTTACGCGGGCCAATACCAGCAAAAAACACGCCAATACAGTAGCTACTGATTCTTTCCATCATTGTCCCACGTTATCTCAGGCGATAGGCAGTGAGGTTAGACTGCAGTAATAAATTCCTATCCACCAGGATTTTTTAAACATTCCTAAAATCCAAGCAACCTTCTCATTAGTTGAGAAAACAATTCTTTTAAAAAGAGAAAAGCTGTAAGTTAAACAAGCACCGACTCATCGCTTATTTTGCCAAATTGGTTTCGTGATTCAGCCTGTTACAAAATATACCTCTGAGATCACACAACACGTCTAATTGTATAGTTCCAGGCATTCCTAACGTACAGACAGCTGTTTCGGACTGGCTTAGTCCTCATCAGTGCACGTCGCCGTCGAAGGAATGCCTGTCGCTGTTCAATACTCCCGTATCGTTAACCAAACGTTAGCACATGTCTTTAAGTACATGTCTTTAAGGACGCTAACACGGATCTCAGTAACTTAGTTATCGCTTTTGAGATTATGCCCATGAATCCGCGGCTGGGCGTTTGGATGTCTCTGGGATTTTCCTTAAAGACATGTGCTAACGTTTGGTTAACGATACGGGAGTATTGGACAGCGACAGGCATTCCTCCGACGTGCACTGATTAGGACAAAGTCAGTCCGAAACAGCTGTCTGTACGTGAGGAATGCCTGGAACTATACAATCAGACGTGTTGTGTGATCTCAGAGGTATATTTATATATTTTTTAAATATATTTTTTATATACTTCACTTTTTGTAGATACATATTAATTAAATTATTCTTGAGGTCAAAGAAGAGGATCAGGTAAAAGAGATAGTGGGGTTCAAGTTAAATATTTATATTTAGTAGAGGGGAGTTGTTGTGTTCTAATTGATTATTCAATACTAACACTAAACTATTGAATTTGCTTATTTCTAAGTTCTCAAATAAATTAAATTTTTTTCTAAGATATGTCAAACTTATGTTTAATAGAATATCCACAAGTATTTCCTTTGTCGGCTACCTATTACATCTAAGCATTATAAAAGATTAAAGATTTGTATGAATTAGTTAAAGGCAGTTAATTTTCAAATTCAGATTATGAACAAAAATTACAGAAAACTACAGGCATTAGCTATTGATCTATTTCAATTTTATTTACAGGTTTATTCCGTATGTAATGCATAACGCAAAAATTTGCTCTGTGCATCCTTTGAACTAAACACCATCAGTTCAAAATATTACCCAATTTATATACAAACTGTATTAAAGTAAATATAAATAAACTTTTGGACGTATTTTACGTCTAAATTGCAAGACAGCAAACTGAGTTGCAAAGAACACATGGAATCTATGTTGACATTCGACACAATATCCTACAGATCGTAAGTCAGTTTGCTACCGCTGAAGTTAAATTCTGTGTTTCACCTGCTGTTGTGTTTGTTTTAAATTTGTGTAGTATATTAACTTGGAATATTGTCATTCTAAAAGCCATTGTCGTAAAATACAGTCATAACAACGAAACTACCGATGGCGAGGTGAGTATTTTCTTATACTATTAGAGACCTTTTATTATACTATTACATAAAATTACAATGTTGCAGCATCTTTGTTATTATGGTCGTTTATAATCTTACCCACAAATCATTCAATGGAATAAAATAATAGGATACGGCGGCCTAAAATACTAAAAGTAAAAATAAAAATATCTCTTACCACCTTGATGAGTGAAGAACTACAGATACGTATTTCGGCAACTAAGTTGCAATCCTCAGCAGAATCTACAAAGAAAAATATGGTTAGACTTTAATAACACTGAACAGTGCTTTCAAATGGTGTTCTCTGCGGTGCATGTCTCCCAGAGTGCTACGTCTAACATTATTTTCTTTTGTAGATTCTGCTGAGGATGACAACTTATTGTTAGTTGTAGAGAATAAGTCTCTGGAGTTCTTCACAAAAAGCATGCTCTCCATCGTTTTTACGTAATCAACTAGTTGTTCTTCCATTTGGCGCGAAAAAGTTCGTTGTCCACTTCCCAAGCCTTTTTCATGACCGGTAATTTGTTGATACAAGTTTTTCACTCCCGCTCAAGAGTGCTTTTTTGTACCGAAATTTTTTTTTGCCGCTTTTAAGTAACCACATTTGCCACTTGACACCGATATAATTGCTTTCGCCATTCCTTCCTAGCACCAAGACTGACGAGTTGTTTCCCGAGCTGTCACATTTGCTAATAATAGCTTAATTTTGAAATGAAAAAAATACCGACGATGTTCACCGCAATCGTATTCAAATTAAAACAGAAAACGATCATTGTGTTTCTAAAATGGGGTACATACCGTTTTAGAAGCACATGCCACGGCCCATTTCATCAACACATCAACACATAAACAAAAAATGCCTGCACGTTTTCCATATAAGAATATAACTTTAAAATTTCATACGTTATGTGGTCGTTTATGTGCTAGGAACTGGTAAAAAAAATATCGTCGTTATCTCATTGGCCATAAAGACGAAAAGATCTAAGTTTTTACAAGAAATATGTTAAAAACTCACCTAGTGGCGTTACACAAGTCAAGATTTTGTTCAAACCGGTGAAGGTTACTCATATACTGATAGGAAATATTAGGTCGATTGCACAACAAATGGCGTTGCATCCACTACAAAATAATTAGGGTATCCCGTTTTACCACAGCATCCCATTTTAGATAATCTTTCCCTATCTATATAAGAATATTGTTGCATTTGTTGATCTTACAAGCCCTTAAGAGCATTTTTACCTTATCAAAAAACAAAACATTGGAAGGATATTTGAACGCAAAACACTACGTATTATAATAGTATATAACATGTTTTTTCACAATATTATTATTAAAATAAATTCCATTATTCCCTAATCTTTTCCTGCAAAATATACGTTATGCTTTTACCATGATTTGAAAATACTAAAGATATTACATATACATACACTAGCTTCATTTACACATGGCATATTTGTTTCCAGAATTTGTTAAGCCTCACCCCCTAAGCCCTCAGCCTTTTAACTAAAATCCTTTGCGTGCTCACAAAAACTTAAATTAGTATTAGTATTTGCGTTTGCATTTGCATTTATTTTACAAACACAAATTGACGCAAAATTTGTGGCTGTCTAATAAGTCTTTTTCATTAACACCATTATACGATTACTTTTGGATTAATTTTGTACACACTAACGGTTCATAGTCTTTTCCGGTTTTGTATTTAATAACAGATTTTAAAGTTTTTAAATTTGCCGAATCACCACAATTTATTAGAGCACCGCCGTCCTTCCTAGAAATCACACACACAACGCTTTTCATATCTAGCATTACAAGTTTTGAGGGCTGGTTTTTGTTAGATGGCTTGACGAGAAGTAGATTTTTGGAAATATTTCTCTTTAAAATATTACTGTACTGGCGACTACGTCTGTTGTAAAACGTGCGAACTTGTATTTGATGTATCCGTTTTTAACGACCTTTCTACCCTTGTTGTTCATTAGAATTCTTTTTTTTAATGGCTTCATTCAATAAATCGGTCTCCTTTTCTTCAAAAGAAGAAAAATCTCTTGCAGATATATTTATTTGTTGCATTTTTCGTTTGGCTATCTTTTAAATTTTGATTCGATTGTCTTCTAACATAAAAGCATTTATAAATTATTCAAAAATTTTCACGACGAAAAAGAAGATCAAAAAATTTTTCAAGTAACCATTAATAAAATTTGCAACATACTTGGTATTTAGCAAGCAGCTACTGTAGCCTTTCTTAGTTAATGGAAGAATATTATAGGATTGATGATAGAGGATGATGGTGACATGGTGACCACGTAAAGAATTTGTTTGGTATATTCTTTTACAGAATGCTCTTGCTATTAATTTTTATAATTAACGTTACTTGATTGTTAGTTAAGTGTGGTTATATTACTGACTTGAAAGTAAAGATATGATAAATACAGTAAAATAAAGAATAACTTTTAGTTTTCAAAAATATCTGTTCAACTTTATTCTAACGTCGTCACCAGAAAGTAAATTATTGTGTTAAACTTTTGTGTAGTTCTTATAGAGAATGTAAATTTTTGCGGGGGTGAGACCAACAAAATTGAAAAGTTGGCAAATAAGAGACACCCTAACGTACATATAGCCATATTATAGTTAAAGTTGACTTTTCCTGTAATTTTATTTCAACTGAATTTATTTCAAATGAATTTCAGTATTATGTTAATCATTGCTTTTGGATTTTATTTAAATGTTGTGTAACTTTAATAAGTATCGGCAAATCGGACAACAGATTTACTAATATACTTTCAACATCTATAGCAAGATTTTCTCTGGTTTGTTTCTATCTAATAACATTCTTACATTTTCTATTTAATTTAATTACATGGTTCCTTCGGATAATCTGTGTATGGCATTTTATACGGTACCGTGTGAAAACACTTGCCAGCTTTTATCCTCCATTCCTTTGATATCATGCAAGATATGTCAGGTACATTCCCAGACGAGAAGGTAATTTATACCATTTACTTCGTTAAAGGACGTAACCCTTGTTACAACATATCTAGATTTATGGACGGGTATGTCATAGGTTGAATTATTTATCCTCTATTGAATACGTAGTAACTGGAAGCAGTGCTCAACTTGAAACTAATATATCTACACTGCTTCCCCTGTTCATTGTCAGAGAACCTACAAGATAAGGTATCTATGGATATGGGTTCCCACTTACTTATCAAAAATGTATTAGAAATAAAATTGTGAAACATTCAGCTAATTTTTATGTTATACTTATAATAAAATAAAATACATATAAAAGTTATTTTCCACACATAAAATGCCTAAATCTAAAACAGAAATCCGGCAAAGTCGTTCCAAAGTTCAATGCAAATAAAATCCTGGAAGGATGCTTAAGATACACACAACTTAATGATCATTACGGAATTTAAATTCTTGGTTTTTACCGACAATACTTTAGCCGCCAGAGAAGAATTTAATTCATTTAATCTAATATTGAATTTCTATAGACTTTCGTCTCATTACATACCTATCTATATGTATACTGGTATAGTAGAATTGGTTTCCTAATGCTTTTATACCAAAAAACTTGCAAATTATAATTCTTATTAACAATAATTACTCATTTTGAAGATTGATTATCATTTAAGAATAAAGATCACTAAATACGAATCTACTGGGCAATTATATAGCTGCTTTAGTATTCCATGTAAAAATTTAATTCATTTCAATCATGGACATGTAAGATAAATGTAAGCATTACTTATCTAACGAGTTAATAGACATTCCAGTTTAAAAAAAAACACTTTAGTCCTTGTTGTCCATTTTTGATGTTATCCTATGCAGACCTTATGCTACCTTATTTAATGACTATTAGCCTATGTAAGATACCTATTTAGATTTATTCAGAAATGCACAGAATCAAATTATTGAATACCATAAATTTAAAATTACATTTAAATTGAAAAAATCAGGGTTTATTTGTACCGCAATTGGAAACTTTTGGACTTTTATGATCGAAAAATATCGCTAGTTTATAAATAACGGACATCCTAATGTACCTACATATGTCTGGGCCATTACTGCAATATACTTGTACACTTGATAGATCAAAAGCAAATATCAAGTTTATATAAACGTTAACTTTTACCACCTATACTATTTATATTTAAAAAATACTTAGATAACAAACATTTACTTGTACGAGAGGTGGACAGTATCTAGGGCAGTACCTCAATAACAATAGCAGTGGTAGCCGTATTACCGACTCTTCATATACACATTTGTTTTTACCTTTAACTTGTGTTTTATAATTTTGACATCCCTGGTTTAAAGTATTGACTAATTAATGCATATGAGTATTTCATTTAAAATAACATACAATTAACTATATTGTAGGTCGTTTGTTCTTCATTAATATTTACATTCTCCGAATTGCTTAATAATGACCACCTTGGATATGGGTTTTCGAATTTACCGTCTGCACAATTCCTCAAGTTGTGTTGGCTTTTCTAATTCTGGGAGGTTGGTATGGATAACTCGATGCTTTGTTATTCCCGCTTTCTAGAACGTATAAACATGGCGATTTCTGCTGTGACTAAATCACCGATGTTAGTTTTATAGGTGAATATGTATGGAATTCTCCATAAAATCGCTTTTAAACTTGTTTGTCTATTATGATGTGCCACTGTGTTATACTATTCAATACTTTTAATGTGTTAACGTAAATTTTGTGTCCATATTTCAACATGTCAAATAACTTTCTAAGTCATAACATGTAAGTAATTGTTCAGTATAAATTCTCTTTTTATTCCATCAACAATCACATATCTTGTAGTTTGTACTCCTGAAGAAGGTTTTAAATAAAAACCGAAAGCTCGAGCGAAACAATTAAGTTGTGGTTTCATTGAATTGGCTATATTCCCAACAAATTTGATTTTCGAATTTACTTGTACATTTAATGACACAAGTCATGGTGTACAAAATATAGTCATATTTAGAAGGTAAATTTAAGTTAAAAATACCCCTTACCACCTTGTTGAGTAAAGAACTCTGCATACGTATTTCGGCAACTAAGTTGCCATCCTCGCCAGAAAACCACAAAGGAAAATAATGTCAGACGTAGCAATCCGAGAGCAATCCGCCACTATTAACATTCGTTCTAAGAGCGAATCTTACTATTATATATAGAATAAGTGGTACACCCAATAATATTACTGGGATGTTATCAAAGCTTTTACAGTAACTAGTTTCCATACACAATCAAGTGAAAAAGTGTACATTTTAAAATACTCTCACCTAAATAACTTCTGAAACCTATATCTTTATGTATAGTATGTCCTCGTTGCCTTCATTGTTTGCCAAGATTGACATGATTAAATGATACACGTTGTTTCTCTTATGAACGACAGCAACCAGACTACGCTATGCAGGATTCAATAAGCATTCAAGCTGTGTAAAAGTGACTACTGATTGAGCTTTACGTATACGTATGCAGTTTTAATTTTAATAAAGCAGGAGATCCCTTACGTTAATTAGCTCTTGTTTGGATGCAAGCTGCTACACAAAGCCGTCTCCAATATTTTTCCGGTAGTTTATAAATCGCGTAAAGGATATAACACATATATTTCAAACAATTCACATACTTCGTTTCGTTTAAGTTCGGTTCATTCGTCACAAATGTATGATGAATGAACCGAACTTTCTACCAATACACCGTGAAAAATATTACTGCCTTCAGCTTCGAATAGTAGCGGTTGAATAGCCTCATCAATGTGTTCTTTTGCTGTTCGCTTTTACGATACTATGTAACTCTGATCATTCGCCTGAAATGTGTTTGAATATACTTCCTTGATTCCTATTTATCCATATAAAATTACATTACATACAAATACATGCACGTTATTTAAATTATGGTATCTGCAATTGGTTGTAAATTGGATGTGACCCAATTTCCAATATACATAAATAAACTCCACTTAATTGAAAAAATCTTTACTCTTCATTTACTTTGGTTTTTAATTATTTCATTATCACCATCATATACAAGGTCGATTTTCTGTCTGTATGTTTGTTCCTGTTTCAAATCTAAACCACTGAATCCTGATACTTGCAGAGTATATTCATGATGGTCCAACTTAGAATTTAGATCATTAGAAGTTCCGATTTTCGAAAGGGAGGAGGGTAATTCAAGGGGTGGATGCTATTTTTTTCATTCAATAGGGGTGAAAATTATATTATTTGATATAACTAATCCCAAAATTGGGGAAGAAGGCAATTTATATTGGTCTGAGTGAGGTGAAATGCATGTCTCTCTGTCTCTCGGAGATCTTCATACATAGAACTAATTCCTAAAATTTCATTGAAAGATGTTCATTCAAATACGTACAATGCGCGAATTCTACACATCCATGTGAACTACTGTAGAATCTACAGGATACGCTGGCAATGATTTTATGTAACATCCGGTAACTATGGGTCGCTCGCTCTTATCGTATGTACAGACGTAGTATGTGAAGTAAAACAAAACTGCTAGGAATAACGTTATACGGGAATAAAGTTAAAATTATGCAAACTGTTTGCGAAAAACATAACTGCCTAGTGATATGCGTTGTACTGTAGAGAAAGAGAAATATAATACGGGAACTATCATATAGCGATCTGCCACTTGATCGCTGCTCGCTTTTTCTGTTGTATTAGCCTTCGCTAGTTAATGAGATCGAATATTTCCATTTATAAAAGGCGCGATTGTAGGCCAATAAAATAGAAAGTACTTGAAATATTTCCTTATTTATTATTATCCTGCCGCGTCTCTAAACAGCTACGTTAAGTGCACTATTGTTTATTATAATATACTTATTGTTCCCAATAATTTCCTTGACTAACTTGTTATATTAAAATAATTTTTAAAAAAATCTCACTTTTTAAAGAGACTTTAAAATATCTTAAAAATGAATGACTTTAGGTATAGAGGGCACTTAATAAAAATACGGGTTGATTTAAAACAATCAAAAAATTCATGTATTTTAGTTTTGACCCCTGTATTCAGTTTTAACAATTGTGAAGAAATGCCACTTTGCTATAAAACTAGCCGAATATCAAAAATCGATGCATGTAAAAAAGAAGCAGACTGTGTCGTCTGCAGTATACAGGATCTTGAACTCACAGTAATTTTCATATAAAATTGACCATAACTTCCGAAGCATGCTGTATAATTCAATGAAATTGTAGATCGGAAGTGTGAAGCATCAGCTTAATCTAAATCTGAAATAATATACGGGCTGGTCCATTTAGGAAAACGTATGTTTGGTGGTATGAAACAGCCTGTATACATGAAAATAATTTTAAAATATTAAGTTTAAGACTGTCTACAATTTTCGTAAATAATTTTTCTTAATATTTTATATGACAACGGATATGTTGAACTTTACCACACCAATGCATCACCCTGTATGTAGGCACCGTATACGAAACAGACTCCTCTAATAACACACAGATTAACAAAATTTTAGATTTATTTTGTCCCACGAGGTAAAGTGGGTGAATTTAGTAGTACTTTTTACACTTTCATATCTGTTTTCAGAATTTTTCTATCAGAGTGACAAAGCAATGAAATTTTGAAAAAGTATATATTATAATATGTGTATAAATCATGAAAAATATGACGCACAAAGTGATATATTTACTTGGAAAATGTGCTGACATATGACTTTCGGCTCTACTTTCCATCAGAAACATCTCACTTCGGCGTCCAGCAATAGTCTGCCAACATAGAAGGGCTCCATTTGACTTGGTATCTAATCTCCATGAGTAGATTGTCCTGGTGAAATCTTTCGCCATGCTAGTCACTGATTGCTATAAGGTTTTTTTGGAAAAAACATCCAAGTGGGAGTCAAGAAAGTGTATTTTTAGACTCATGTTGCAACCCAGTAGAGTGAGTCCAGTAGATTGTTAACATTCTCTACGTAGTTTTCGACTCTACGATTTCCCAAGAAACCGTCGCAAATATCTTTAAAAGACAACCATGCTGCTTTTTCAATTGCATTTAGCGCCTCAACAAATTTTTCATCTCGATGTAGTAGCATCACTGATCATAGGGAACTTACTCCTCATTTACACACACTGTTAGTTCTATGCATACCTTTGACAAAGTTTTTCATCAACCCACGCTTAATGTGCAAATGGGGCAAATAATTTTTTTGAGGATCAACAAGTGGGGTACCAATGACATTCTTATTTCCTTGTGTCAGTGAAGTTCGTCTTGCCCACTCTTTTTTTTTATAATGATTTTTCCTATCCCAACTGTCCCATTCACAGAGGAAACAACAATACTTTGTGTAACCGAGTTGCATGCCGAGCAAAAGTGAAACAACTTTCA